>WBZZ01001649.1:0-24213 GCA_019918135.1 Paulinella micropora
GGAAAGACTGCGAGAAGAAGGGCGATGCGGAGGAGACATTGCCCGGCCGCTCAGCGACCCTCTACGACAAGCTCGCCGCTTCGTGCACTACCTAGCAACTAGGTATGAGGCAGTGACCATGAGGACGCCATGCAATTCTTCTGGGACAAGGGCTGTGACATTTGCTGCCTGGTGCACGACGAAGTCATCGTTTCGGACCGAGCGGCAAGCTGCCAGTGGACAAGGTGAGGTGCGTGCGCGAGCTGAACGCCTTACATCGAGAAAACGCCGTCTACCCGGGAGTCGAGACGAGCAAGTCTGGCACCAAGTTCATGAACGTGGCCGGCAGGCGCGTGGAAGTTTGTGTCCCGGTGCCTCCGACAGACATTGGCTGGTCCATCTGTCAGATGGTTGCCCAGCCCGGCGACCTGGAGTCAGTCCTGCTGCCTCCCAGCAGCGTCGGCTGTACCAATACGCGAGTCTACGCGACTGTGGACGACATTGCCAAGACAGCGAGCGGACGACCCGTGCTGCATCCACTCTCTTTCGAGAAGCGCCGTGTGCAATGCCTCAACGCTTGGACGGGATGTGCAAAACCTACAATGCCTTCGATTCTATCTACGAGCGGCGCCGGGAGAATCCCAATGCCAGGATCCTGTGTGTTACGGGGCGTCGGACACAGGTTACCAGCGGCGGCGGCGGGCTGCTGCTACAATGCCACGCGTGGAAGGCAGCAGAACTGAAGCGGATGTGCGAAGAGGAGATGGTGCAGCAACCGGCGGCCAGCAGCAATTCCGTGATTCTGCAAGGCATCATCTACGACACAGTCGTGTACTACGAGAAGGATCAGGACAGCTGTTCCTACCACGACCTGTACGAGGCGAAAATAGTCTTTTGCCAGGTGGAGTCGCTGTGGAAGCTACAAAGCCAGGAAAGGGTCGACAGCGGGCTGCCCTTCATACAACGATACTCGCTCTGCGTGCTGGACGAGTTTATTCTGATCTGCGACCAGACGGTGAGCGAGAAGACCAACCGAGGCAACCTTCGTACCAACAACACTGTTCTACTCGACGTATGTGAACGAACGGAGCGTCTCCTGATCATGGACAAGGACCTGACCGAGTGCAGCAGGCTGTACGACTTCTTGTTTTGTAGCAAGGAAGAAGGGATTGCCTTCAGGCGCGCAAAATGCGACACTCTGGAGCAGGCACAGAAGCAGGTCGAGTTTCACCAGTACTCCTACGTTCTGCCTTCGCTGGAGCGCAGGCTGAAGATAGTGCGAAACTACGGCACCTAGAAGACAATGCTGGCGGAAAGCCTCACGGACAACTCGCAGCGCAGCTGGACCTGCTTCCGCTCGCAGCGCGCGCTGGAGGCTACCTACGACGACATGGCCCGGCTCGGCCACACGTTTCCGCACTTGGTGGGCAGTCCTGACGCGCGCAGAGCGTACGACGAGCTGGTAAAGGAAGGCAAGGCCCCGCAGCACCACACGCCCGAGCTGGACGCCAAGGAACTGTGCAGACAGAACAGGCAGGCCGGTCTCATGACTGGCTGGACCGAGGAACAGAAGGCCAGGTACGCACACGACAACAAGACCCGCAGCGAGTGGGCAGAAGGGGCGAGGGTGCGCATCATCGACGGCAGGACGGCGGAGAGAACAAAGCAGCACATGTTGGCGAACATCGATAGCTGGCTGTGATACGGACTGAGCGACTGCAAGTGCATGGACAGCCAGGACGAGAGGCACCGCGAAGGCCGCGACACCCGCTGCATTTTCTCCACGTCCGCTGCCATGGTGGCGGTTGACGCGCAAACGCCCTTCCAGCTCGTCATGCTCAACTGTGCGGACCGAGAACGCAAGGTGGCTGTTACTGGCCTACCGGCCGGGCCTGGCGCAGATGCTAATGCGAGCGCGGAACCTGGCAGCACCAGCGACTATCCTGGCCTATTTCGGTGACGGCGGGCTAGGCCCAGTGAGGTTCTACGACGAGGCCCTTGCACGAGCAGGGAAGGCATGACAGCACTGCCAGCTGTTCAAGACGATGCTCCAGAACTTTACCCAAAAACAAAATGACATGATTAACAGGGCAGCTAAGAAAGACAAGGCTTCGGAATGGGCCCTCGTGGACGGCGCGCGGCGGGTGGGCGAATACACCTGACAGCAGCGGTAGGGTGCACAGGTACGAAATCCCGGCTTCGCTACAGCTGCGCCTGATAGCATGTGAGGTCGAGCACCTGAGGGATTTGTGCTATGGCTGCTGGCGGAAGCTGTCCACCGACTTCATCATAACGCTCGACGAAGCCAGGCCGCTGGAAGAGCGGCTGCTGAAACTAGCCTCTGCGCGCGCGGAGAAAGAAGGATGGTTCGAAAAGGCCCAAGACGACAACGGCGACTGCGAACCAGAAGAAGGAGAGAGGGGGGAAGAAAAGAAGAAGCCAGCACAGACAAAAGACGACGTGATGCTGCGCCTGGTGCTGACCGCTGTTGACTGGAGAGCAGCTCTGTTGCGCACAACGTGTCGTGGCGCCTGGAACAGATGGAGAAGTTTAGGGGCATGCATTCACTGGAGGGGATGCAGCAGCAGGTGGTGGGCGTGCTTGCCCGGTACCCAGGCTTCTTCTCGCACGCTGCCAGGCTCAACACTGTTGACTTGGTGCGGGATTTGCAGCGGCTCAAATCCGCCTTGCCTGTGCTAGACTCGCGAGTGGCCGCCCGGAGCGCAATCAGAATTACCTGGCCCCAACAGATCCTCGCGACAAAGGAAGATGCAGCCAGGCTTTACGAGGTTGCTAAAACCGTCAGCGAGGCGCTGGGCAAAAGCGATTTCGGTGAGCTGGATGCCAGCGCGTGCGCCAAACAGCCTAAGGAGTGCGACCACGAGCGGGGCACGCACACAGAGATCCCCAACCAGCTGTTGCAGGAGAAGGACGCGGTCTGGCGACGTGCCTGCAACGATTTGTTCTATGCGAAGGCAGGGGTCATGTCCAAGGACCTGACAGCGCATGCGAAGGGACACAAGTCGTCGTTGGGCAGGCTACAGCGCGTGGTGAACAGGTTTGGCTTGTACCTGGCAAAGGACGACGGAAAATCAGAGAGAGTGACAGAGAAAGACGGTTCCAAAAATAGGAAATCCGCTTTTGTGCTCCACAAGATGAACAGTGGCAAAAAAAAGGGTCATGCGGCAGTGTGCTTTGCTGAATGGTTCCACGATTGTATGTACCGAGACTACAGGCCGCGGAAGAAGCAAAAGGTAACCCACGACGCTGACGTCTGAGATTTTTTTGCAATTATTAAAAAATTTCATCTTCCCGGAAACTTTTAAAAAATTCAAAACTTATTAATAAAACCAAAAAAAGGCACGCGCCTGACAGAGACCACAGAGAATTGAACTGTGACACATTTTTTCTCGTGTATACTGTTTTTGAGTCCTTAGGCTAACATGTCAGACACACATACTAATAAGGATAATACTGTCCTTTTTTGGGGCGGTTGTCTTCCTGCCAGACTAGCGGCCGCTGGCCTGGTCATATACAAACCACAGCCCTGGATGCAAGCACTTGCCGCGGGGGTTGCGGCTGTCTGGCTGAGCGGTGCCTTGGACGACAAGCAGACAGGGGTTTTTGGCGGAGAGGCATGGTGGGCTCAACACAGAAAAACACACGGGCTCTTGTGGGCCTCCTACGCTGCTACCGGCCGCGGCGAAATTTTGCTAGGAGACGCGGTCTACGGGGCTTGGGCTGCGACAGAACACGGAAAAAAAAGTTCTGGAACAGACTCTGGATAGAGGCCGATGCAGGTCACGAAACGCAATGGAGCTCCGCAAGCCGTTTCGCTCGATAAGATTCTGGCGCGAGTTGCTAGCCTGTCCGAAGATCTGTGTTCCTGTGACCCCGTTCTTGTCGCCCAACAGGTTGTGGCGGGTCTCTACGATGGAGTGCCGACGAGCGAACTCGACGCGCTGGCCGCGTCAACGTGTGCGTCGCTCGCGATTCAACACCCGCAGTACGGGGAGCTGGGTGGTCGTCTCCTGGCCTCCAACCACGCCAAGCAGTGCCCGCCGACCTTCAGCAATGCGCGGAAAGGCTTAGGCGGGGCATGGAGCCAGCTTACAGCATATTCGTGGACCAGAACGCGGGGCAATTAAATGCATTGGTCGATGCACGTCGAGACATGTTGTATGACTATTTCGGTTATTCGACCTTGCTTAAGTCCTATTTGCTCAAGGACAGCAAGGGTCGCGCGTGCGAGACTGCCCAGTACATGTGGCTTAGAGTAAGTATTCACTTATGTCGCCGCGAGTCCAAAGAGCCACTGAAACTCATCAGAGAAACTTATGACCTCATGTCATTGCAATTCTATACTCACGCGAGTCCCACTTATTTAACAGCGGGCTGAAAAGAGCGGGCCAGCTTTCTTCTTGCTTTTTGCTTCCGATTGCCAGTGATTCGTTGAGCGGCATCTATGACACGATCAAAGACGTTGCTCTTATCAGTAAGGGAGGTGGCGGTATTGGTCTGCACCTCGGCTGTGTGAGGGCCAAGGGCTCCTTGATACGCAGCACGGCGGGCACAGTGACGGTGTTGTTCCCTTGTGCAAAGTCTTAAACGAGACCGCTCGCTACGCAAATCAGGCCGGGAAGAGAAAGGGGCGATCGCAGTCTACCTGCCAGTACACCACCCCGACGTGTTCGAGTGGCTGGACCTTAAAAAAACCACAGGTTCTGAAGAACTTCGAGCCCGAGACTTGTTTCTGGGACTTACTGTCAATGACTTGTTTATGGAGCGTGTAGAACGGGATGAACAATGGTCCCTATTTTGCCCGGACGAGACGGGCGTAGGCGACCTGGACGCCCTCTACGGCAAGGAGTTCGAGTCTCAGTACAAGCGGCCGAGAGGCTGGGCCTGGCGAGGCGCACCGTCAAAGCGCGCGAGCTCTGGAGCGCCGTCTGCCGTGCACAGATCGAGTCGGGCGGGTGCCTTACATTATGTACAAGGACGCGGTGAATGCCAAGTCGAACCAAAAGAACTTGGGCACGATTCGCTGCAGCAATTTGTGCGCAGAAGTGGTTCAGTACAGCTCAGGCGGCGAGTGTGGCGAGCACAGCGTTTGCAACTTGGCCTCTATCGCGCTGCCTAGGTTCGTGTCGGAGGACCGCAAGTCCTTTAATTTCGAGTTGCTGCGGTCGTGCGTGCGTGTAGCCATCAGAAATCTTGACACGTGATCGACATTACAGACTATCCCACGGAGGAAGCCAGACGCAGCAACCTCTTGCATCGTCCGGTGGCCCTTGGTGTCAATGGCCTGGCCGACGTGTTTGCTCTGATGAAGATGCCATGGGATTCAACAGAGGCACAAAAGCTCAATGTCAAGATAGCACACGAGCTGTACTATGCCGCGTTATGGGCCTCGAGAGAACTAGCACAGGAGAAGGGTGCTTACAAGAGTTTCGGCGGGTCTCCCGCTAGCCAAGGGCTCCTGCAGTTCGATCTGTGGCCCGGCAAGCAGCAGAAGGACGACCGCTGGGACTCACTCCGCCTGAGCATCACCGAGTATGGGCTACGAAACTCACAGCTAATTGCCTACATGCCCACTGCTACGACTGCTCAGATACTGGGCAACTTTGAATCGTTCGAACCTCCCCACTCGAACGTCTTCGTGCGCCGGGTACTCTCTGGCGAGCACGTCGTGTGGAACAAATACCTGGTGCGGGAATTGGAGGAACGCGGGCTCTGGAACGACCAGCTCCGTGATAAAATCATCGCCGACGGCGGTTCTGTGCAAGGATGCGATTTGCCCCAAGACCTCAAAAACATCTACAAGACAGTGTGGGAAATCCCCTTGCGTTTGCAGCTGCACCTGGCTGCCGATCGCGGGCCGTTTGTCTGTGGTTCGCAGTCGCTCAACTTACACATGACCGACCCTAACGAAAGAAAAGTCAGCAGCTGTCATTTCTACGCATGGCAGCTCGGCTTAAAAACGACCTATTATGTAAGGACACAGGCCGCTAGCAAGGCCCTGGGGCCGGCCGATTGTGCAGTCTGTGTAGCTTGAAATCTTTTTAATTAAACTAAATCTACAGTCAAGTCCATGGCCAGATGACCGCCCTCGCCGTTCTCATCGGATAGAGACACACCAAAAGCGTCTTTTTCCGAGAGGTCCTGGTCAGGATAGCCCAAGCCCTCGTGTTGCTTGCGAATCTGCAGGACGCGCCACGACAGGGTGACTTTTTCGCCCTTAGAACATAGCGCCGTAGCCTGGATCACGGTTTTGACCACATCTCCCTTTTGCAGCGTGGCGGTGTCGGCCTCGCCCAAGAACCTCGCCCCTGTGACAGTGACGGTCAGGCGGGGTGCCCAGGCCCGATCCGATTTCTGTGACGTGCGCAGCCGTGTGCAGGGCTGATAGCAGCACTTGACTTGATCGTCGCTCCGTGCCATCGGGCCGGCCCTCTTCATGGTCGGCACAACCTTGTCGCGGTTCTCCACCACGAGCTCGGCAACCCTTTCATCGATTGCACGCAACACCTTGTACGCTTGCAGCACCGCGCCATACTGTTGCGCGTGCTTGAAATCCAGGTCGATAGTGGTCTTGGCCGACTTGTTACCGTCGTACGTCGAGGGATCCCATGCCAGTTGCATGCGGGGAGGACCAATGTCACACTTTTCTTGTCATAGCAAAGGTTCGAAAAGATGCTTCCGTACGCACTCCTTGGTTCAGACAGATGCAGCTTCTTGGGGTCGGCCGCCGGGTCAAAGGCCTTGACTTGGTTGTTGTCGGTGACGAGAGACATTCGATTTGTGGGCTCTTTTTCGTTTTGGCCAGCACGGTTTTTTCTTTTCGGCTTTTAAATCTCGAATCTCGAATCTCACAATTTAAAAGTTTTAATTAGAAAGAGATAAAAAAAAGCGGCAACCAGAACAAACGTCTCACAAAATGATGACTCGTTTTCTTTGGAGGTCCAAGACCCATGGGATTGCCTTCCGACGAGCGCTCGACTCGCTGTCGCCGCTGTTGCTGGAGGCCCGAATTGAGGCCACTGTCGACAAGCTCGTGCTGTGCAGCGCGGCCGACGGGCTGGTCGGACAGTTCGTCGTACCCTTCTCGGGTGCCAATGGTGATTACGTCAACCTGATGTTCCCCAAGTGTGTGTTCAGCGTCGATCTCAAGGAGATGTCCTGCTGGCTTTCTACTTTCCGTGAGGGCATGGTCTTGGAGCTCTCAGTGGCAGTCGACAACAAGCTATGCGTCAAATTCTACAACGAGGCCAAATCCTTCGAGCACTACTCTGACCTGACCTCGCTGCTCGTGTCCCAGGAGGCTGCTTTTCTACCAACGACTGAGTGGACCAATGTCGACCGCCTCGTCGAAGTGTCTGGCCCCGCCCTTAATGCTGTGATCAGGCATCATTCCAAATCCAATTCGCACTGCCGTCTGTTCGTGGAAGGGGACAGGCTCTGTACCGAATCCTCCTTACGAGCAGTGGACGCCAGTCGGCTGGCACGCACTTCGCTCGGCGGCATCGCCCTGCTCGCGGAGGACAAGGACTCGCTGCTGCGCTCGGACCTGTCACACCCGCCCACCGAATCCGGCGAGTGTGTCTACGCCCTGGAAGTCCTCAAGAAGATACTCAAATCGTGTGCTTTCCAGGAAAAAAAGACTGGCCGGGTGCTGGTCGGCGCTGCCCCGAACGTGCTGCACCTCGTCTTCAAGCGGGACGGCGGCCCGTGGCTCAAGTACACTATCCTGGCCGACGCCGAATCGCCGCCCCCTGTGCCAGCGCTGGCGCCGCTCGCCCTGACCACCGACAGCGCCGCCGAGGAGAGTGAACAGCGCAGGGTGGTCAAACGCAAGAAGAAGAACCCGAAGAGGAAGAGAGACGAATCCCAGGCAGGCGCTTAAGCCTCCTTAGCGTGTACTTGCGGCCAGCGAGCTTGCTAATAAAATTCTTTTGTGTCTCTTTTCTGTGCACCGGCACATACCAATTCACAACCCGTCCCACGGACCTGAAAAGCCGAGATGTCTAGCGGTCCGCCATAGTCTACTAGCTCGTGCGTGGCGGTGCCGGCTGTACTAGCTGCTTGTGCAGATTGACTCTTAGGAAGCTGTGCAGCAGGTCCAGTGAACGCGAACGCAGCGAATTTTCGTCTGGCCACATCCCATAGGCTGTGCGCCCAAATGCGGAACAATTCTTCGTCCGCGTGGCTATCGGCAAGCCGTACCACCTGCCGTCGTCCCTGGCACAGCCGTAGGAACAGTGCAGACACTTGCCCTTGTACGATTCGGTACCTTGCATCTTTTCTGGGCCCCTTTTAGCCCTTGTTGATTTTCGTTGGGTTGTTTCAAATCTTGAATCTTAAACGCCGACATTTATAATCTCTAAATTTTTTCTCTGTTGGCCTGCCACTCTTCATTTATGTCCTGCGAACACAACTGGACGTTTAGCCTCGCGACCACCGGTACGTACTGCTCCAAGTGTGGCCTGGTCAAGACAGAGCACGAGCTGTACACTTCACAATGCTGGCTGGTCAATGGGCAGATGGTAAGGGAGCAACACGCTCCCAGACATGTCGGCTACACTCGCCTGAGCCGCTTTCGTCAGATAATACGAGAGACCTTCAACCTGCGAGGTGTGAATCAGTCTGCGTCGTGTGTCAGCCCGGCCTTGTTAGCACAGGCCCGGCGCTGACCCACAAGTGGCGGGCACAGAACCCGACGCCCGCTCGCCTCGCCTACATCTGGCGCAGGGAGAAGCTAGGCCCCCTGACTACCGACCGAGCCAGCCAACTGTGCCACCTGTTAGGCTATGGCCTGAGCCGGCGCGAACCGAGCAAACAGACGCTGGAGGAGCTGGAACGCCTCTTCAGAAAGGTCGACGCCTGTTGGCCCCGAGTGCTAAAGAAGTTGAGAGAGAGGTACGCGTGGGCCCGCCGGTGTTTTGTCAATTATCAGACTCTTCTCCGTGCTTTCCTGTTGTTGATGGACGAAGAAGGGCTAGCGGCACAGGTGCCAGAACTGAAACAGGCCGAGTCGCGCCACCGCCAAAGCGCCATGTTCGCGCTCGTGTGCGAAGAACAGGGCTGGCCTTTCATTGCCTTGGCTGGTTCACTGAACGGCAGCGGCCTCGCGCGCCCGCTCGCGAGCCATCTTTTGTCTGGCCCCCACGCCAAGAAGAAAAAGAAAAAGAAAAAAAAGAGAAAGATGCTGGCCGCGGGTGTTGCGGCTATTGCTGAAAAAACAAATCTTGTACCCTATAGTCATTAAACAAAAGAAAGATCATGGCAAAGTGGGCCGCTAGTGGCCGGCTTGGCGCGGAGCCCAACCACCGTCCGGTCGTGACGATCGATCCCAGGCCGCCCCAGGAGGTGATCGATGCTTTTAACAACACCACGCTCGAGGAGATACGCGCGGGCCAGAAGCCGGTGCCGGTCTGGCCGGAACGACTGCCGCTCAAGACCAAGATGAGCGCCGCGGAATGGGTAGACCTGCGGGACAATTTCGTGGCCAGCCTCGCCGAGCTGCGGGACCGTTACCGGGACCAGGTGCTCGACCGCATGCACCTTTGCGCGTGCGGTGTGGACCCGGCCCTCCACGAACCCTCGCCCGCGCTCGCCAAGATCATCTCGGGACGCCGGGGCCACTGGTCGGAATTCCTGACCAAAGAAAACAGCGACGACCACCAGTTTGCGCACCTGCTGTACGTGAACAGCGGCCTGGACAAAACAAAGCTGCTCAAGAGAAACAAGGCCTCGGAGTTGAACTTTATCATTGTGGAGCAAGAGGGCGGCGGCCTGCTTTTTCCTGCCAGCTCCGCCGACGTGGTAGGCCGCAAGACCACCACGCTGCGCAAGGTCCTGTTCGGCGACGAAGACAGGTGGATCAAATCGATCGTGACCAAGACAGAAGGGCCTTTTCCTACGTGCCTGTTGGCCTTCTGCGCGACTCTGCTGAGGCTGCGGCGAGACGTGGAGCAGTTCCTGCCGTTCATCAACGACCTGGTAGACGCGGCCAGACCAGGGCTGAGTTCACGCAGCAGAGACTACACTGACTTTGTAGTCGAGTGGCTGATCTTGGCCTCGGTGAAAGAGGTACAAGACAAATCCAAGCAGCCCTCGCGCTGTGTCTGGGGCGAAGAATTTGTGCGCAGGTGGTTCACGGAAGGAGGCAGCTACTTCCGCGACAGGGACGTGAATGCCAGGGGAGCCCTGCAGACCAGCAAAGCGACCATGGCCAACCTTAAGAACAGGCACGTGCTCTACCTGGACCCCTGGTGCGCGTTCTTGGACGAGCTCTACCGGGCCATGCTCGCGGAGGCAGACTGCTTTGAGTCGGCCGAAGCTAAGCGCACCAACGACGGCCCGTTTGCGCCAGCGAGAGGCACCCGCTGTGGGCCCTGCAGTCCTTTCTGCTGCTGTCTATCCTCGGCTGTCGCATGGCCGAGCTGTGGAAGTTCAGCGAGTTCTTGCCGGTGGAGGACGACCAGTACATAACGTTCACGGAGATCGGCCGCAAAAAGCACGTCTTGCAGCACCGGGCGGCGAAGAAGGGGGCGGACCCCCGACGGGACCCGGACGAGCAGAGTGATTATCAGGACTCTATCTATGTCGGCAAACCCGTTGCCTTGCCTACTGCCTCGTCAGACGGAGTGCTGAGAATCTACCGGCACATGATCTACGGGGCCGAGAACCACTTTAAGCACCGAGCGAAAATAGCGCCTGATGCCAGCATGCTGCTGAAAGGCGACAGGCCCAAGTCAGATTACCTGAGCTGGACGACGCACCGAGCAGAGATCTTGGCCGAAGAGGACAACCAGCCCCTTGCCATGCCGCCCGCGAAAAAAATGAAGGTCAGCACGCTGCCCTGGATGAAGTCCCTGGTGAACGCCGGCCACAAGAAGAACATCGAACGGCCCAGCCAAGTGTTGCCTAACAGCCAAGTGTCAGCGGCCATGAAAGGCGGGGGCTTCAAAAATACGTTCGAAGACCTGACACACCTCTACCAAGAGCGCGCCCACAGCGAGTTCCGCATCAGCTACCCGCACCTGCTGCGAGCCATCTACGCCAACGTGGCCTGGGAACTTTACGGCAACCAGTCGCTCGTGGCCCGGCCGGTTTTTTTCAGTCGGGTTTTGGGGCACACGCTCGAGTACGAAAACAAGGAAGAAGGGATCGGCAATCTCAAGACGCAGATGTTTTATGACAAGGTCAAGGTGATGAGCAAGGCAGCGCCCTCACTGCACGAGCCGGACTTGCTCAAGATCGTGCAGGCCATTGTGCAACAGGGCGAAAGGCTGGCTTCGGACTATGCCCGGGTCCTGGGTGACCTGAAATACGTAATCCCGCCTAGGCTCATGCAGCTGCCCCGCGAGACCAGAGCCGAACGGTTACGCCGCCAAGCTGTTGAATTTTTCGCGGCAAATTTGCAACACCATGCCCAAGAACTGCGCCGGCCCGGTTTTTGGCGCGGGACTGTCGATTCCATTTTTTCCGTGAAAGCCTCTTACCGTTTCGCTAGTCATGCCGCTACGGCCCTTGATACGGCTGATCCTACACCAGCCGCTCAGATCACGCGGTTTACACAATTGTGTTAAGAGATTCAAGAACCAAAAGCTCATAATCTGACTTTTATTGAAGTCAGAAAGTGAAAAGCAGAGCAAGGCCGAAGCCCTTGCAATTTTTTTGCCGCGCCGCTAATTGCGATGAGTTGCGACAAACCATGCCGAGTGGCACCTGACGGGAAAATTTCGCTCGTTGATTTTGCCGGGAAAACGTTTCCTTTTTTGACTCCTAGCCGTTGCGCGGAACGGATCCGCAGGCACCTCCAGCTACACCCCTACCGGCTAACCAACGGCCACATTTCGAGATTCAAATTCCCGAAACAGCGCGGCCAGCGCTGTGGCACGTGGGTCTGCGCGCCAGAAATAGCAGTCGAGGTCACGGGCCAGTTTGCGTCGGACTGGAACGTGCGGCCCTCACGGCGGACACAGCCCAGGGTCAGTAACAAGCCCCTTGAACCAAGCGTCGCCACTGCCGTGAGCTATCTCGAGGGCGTCCGCGACGGATTTGCAATTCTTGGACAGTTCGCTCCAGACACAACAAGCATGCTCCAGCCTGCTCTGGACGAGACAGTTGGTACAGTTGACACCGAAGAAGAGGCAATGCCTCCTTTCGAGCTCCTGACCCCTGTTCTGACTTACGAGCAGGACGGGGAAGAAGAAAACGAACTTGAGAGCGTCGCAGAGCATTTTTCGTTTTAATTAAAAAATCAAGAAGATTTAAAAATCCGTAATGTACAGCTCCCTGTTGAACCGGGGCTTGAACCGGGCGGCAGTCTCTTCGGCTCCCGCCAGCCACAAATAACTGGTCCACTTGTCTACTTGCAGCACGGGCCAACCAGCTTCTTCATACGCCATACGGAAGCGATAGGCCGGTATATACGCCAGCGCTACAATAGAGTCTCGCGTCGTCCTGGGCACGGGGAAAGACGTGCGGCCCATGCGCCTGCACGCGGCAAAGGGCGTGATCACCCGGTCGCGGTGGTGGAACACGAAGCAGGTGCCGCAGTAGCCCTCGACCGTCCTCTTTTGGGTGCAGGTAAAGCAGATGTGCTCGCTCTTGCGCGACACGGTGTTGATGAGGCGCGGCAGCGACTTGGTGTCGTACTTGAAAGTAGCGTTCAGGAACTTGTGCAGGCCGGACAGCTCGCCGTTCTGTACTTTGCGCCGCTTCCACCGGCCGCGCGCGAACCGGCTCGTGTGCGTTTTCAGGTGACGGATCGTGTGCGCGACCTCGCCGACGCAGAGGTAAGAAAGCACTTCCACCAAGAGATCAGCTGGTAGTGCGGCCAGTAGCATTTTTTTTAACTATAAGGGCCAGAACTTTTTGTTTTTTTTGGCAGCTGTGACACTCTTGATATTACAGGTGCCACGCTTTAAGAGCTGTCGTAACCGTTGGCGGGCGGCCAACCACCTATGATGGGCGCGAACGGCTTGACCGTTGTACCGGCGTCGGTGTACATGAAATTGGGCTTGAACGGTGCAGCAATCGTCTGGTTCTGCTGCGCAAACCGCTCTGCTGCCAGCTTCTCGGCGTCCCGGTTTGCTGGTCCAGCTTCTGGAGGATCTCCTTGTCCCGCTGGGCCATGGTCTTTGCCGTCCTTTTTGAGGCGCTGTCTCGCTCTGTCGCCGTAGAATAACATTCTTTGCATCATTTCTCTCTCCTGGCGCGACATGCCCTTGAGCGAAGTTGGCAGCCAGCTCGGAGCGCGGTACGCCAGCTGTTTGAGGCGCTCCTGTTTTTGGATGTCCGCACGGGTCGGCGGCTTGGGCGGGTCCGGCCCTCTGAGGATGACTTCGCCATCTGGTAACGAAGCTGGAGCAAGCCAGGACTTATAGTTTAACTCCAGCCTGTCTAAATGCTCGTGGTAAATCATTGCAGCATGCCGCGTTCCCACGTTGCGCTCATCCGTGCACTGGGCAAAGTGAGCCATAAACTCCTTTTTGGGAAAGAGCTGCCGTAGTTTTCCCATAGGTTAGTAAGGGTCCTCTGCACTTTCGAGTTGAACATGATGCAATGACTAGTCTGTTCGCGCATAATCGGCGATACGGAGTTCCGCCCGGTGAGGTACTGCACTGCAATGAAGATTGTGATGTTATAGTGGCGGTATGTACCAAAAAAGTTCTGCATCCAACGGTCAGTCGAGTCAATAATACCAACCAGGTCGTCAAATACAATGAACGACGGCTCCAGGTACTTGTTCTCGAGATAGCGCTTCTTGAGGTTTTCCACGTAGTTCTGCAAGATGTCCATCCTGAACCCTTCGTAGATCTTGCAGTGCTGCTCGCTCGCAAAATGGAAAGAAAAGCTGTTCTTGAACTTCGTGCGGACCATGACCAGGCCATACTGGAAGGGGTCCTTCTTGCGTGCGCACAGGCTGTATAGAAGCCATTTCAGGAAATGGGTCTTGCCGCGTTCTGACTTGCCGACTAGCACGAACAGCTGCCCCGCCCCCTTCTCGCGCGGGTAGAAGACTTCGATGTTCCGCTTGAACTCGGTCGGCTGCAGCTGCTCTGCCGGCTGCTGCTCTTTCTTCTTCTTCTTCTTGCCCTTGTCTTTCTGCTTGTCGACATAGTCCAGTATCTTTTCCTCGATTGTCTTCTCGCCAGCTGCTGTTCCGGCTCCGGCAGCCGTTCGACCGGGCCTTCCGGCTGCTGCTGCTGCATCATTTTTTTAAAACTTCTCCTCGAATATTAAAAAAAGATATGCCACTGTTCTTGAGTGACAGGACTCGCTTGCTAGTCAACCAGGCCGAACCAGCCAGGGCGGCAGTGGAGGCCGCGCTGTCTGCCAAGAAGCCCCAAAAAACGAAGAAGAAGAAGAAGCCAGCGGACACCGTTAAGAAGGACAAGTGAGATTTTTTTAATTTCCATTGTACAGATTTTGACAGAAGGAAAACATGAAGCCCTGGCGCAAGAGGCACGCCGGCCGCGCCTTTACCAGCGATGCGCCGTTGCCTTTCAAGAAGCAGCGCACTGGCTTTGTCGGCGGCGCTTCGGCCGAGATGGCGGCCAGGACCAGGCACATTATGAAATATGCTAACCCGCAACTCTCAGCCGTGCTGGATGCGTTCGCGCCTGCTGCCAGCACGGGCTCGCCAATTCCCACCGCTCCGCCGCTGCCAGCGACTGGCACAGGCTCGTCAATCCCCGCCGCCCCGCCGCTGCCGGCGACCGGCGCAGGCCCGTCAATCCCCGCCGCCCCGCCGCTGCCGGCCGACACGGGCGCGAAGGCAGACACGAAAGCTGCCGCGGGTGCATCGACGCTGGACTCAATCGACTCGGAACAGAAGCTCTGGGAGCTGGCGTCCAAAATGTCTGGCCGCCCAATCGAAGAGCTGAAAAAAGAAAAGGCGACAAACGCGATGCATGCTAAGTACGAAGAGCTGCGCCAAAAACGAGACGACGGAGTCATAACAAAAGAGGAGTATTCCAATCAGTTTAAGGAGGCGTACAAGGAATGGAGAAAAGAAATTATCAAGGCGGCTTCGGACCCGACAGAGGCGCTGATGCAGTCCATCAAGGCCGGCAAGAAGCTCAAGAAAGTTGACCAAAAAGCACAAAAGGCGGCTTCGACAGACCCACAAGACGAGATTAATCAAGCGATCAAGGCGGGCGGTAAGCTTAAGAAAGTCGACAAAGCGGCGCACGCGGCCGCTAAAAAGGCAGCTGAAGAGAAAGAAAAGACCGAGAAGCCCACGGTGATTGACCTGATCAAGAAGGGTACCAAGCTCAAGAAAGCCGACCTGAAGACACAGGAAGCTATACACCAAGTGGCAGCGTACCAAGCGAACAAGACTCCCAAACAAGAAGAGAAACTGAGGGCCTGGTCACACAAGCTGGGCGAAGCGATAACCGAGCTCGAGGCGCTGATTAAGAAAGAGGAAGACCTTCACGGCAAGTCGGACGAGACAGAAGCCATAAGAAAGAAAAAGGCCAGGCTGGTGGCCAGGAAGAAGATCATAGAAGAGGGGCTCAAATGATTTTTTTTCCTGACGATCATTAAACAAATACTGATGTTTGCTCCAAACTATCCGTGGATCAGCACCCGGCCGGTAATAGCGGGCAATTCTCACAAGAGGCCGGCCTGGCTGGATGAATCGCCTATGCCAAAGCGGCTCAAGCGACCGGAAAACCAGGGCCCCGTGGCAGTCTCTGCCAAGGCCCGCGGCCTCATGCACTACGCAAATCCTAACCTCGGCGCGGCCATGCAGCTGCTGGAGCCGGTGGAGGCGGCGCCGGCAATCGCAGTGCCCGCAAAGACAGAAGAAGCGAAGGGGCCGAAGGCTGTAGAACAAAAGAAGAAGGAAGAGGAGCCGAAGGCCGCGGAAACAAAAGAGAAGGAAGAGGGGCCGAAGGCCACAGAACACGACAAGGAGAAGACGGAGGAGACGGAAGAGGGGCCGAAGGCTGCAGAGGAGGCCGACGAGCCAGAGAAGATGGAAGAAGATGAGGGGGAAGAGGAAGACGAATCAGGGGTGACTGAGGAGGAAGAGTACGAGCCCGAGAAGGCGAAGGAGGACAAAGAAGAGCCGAAAAAGGCCGCAGAGACGAAGGAAGAGGACAAGGAGCCTCCAAAGGCAGCGGAGACGAAGGATGAGGGTCCAAAAGAGAGCGAGGACGGCCAAGTGGAAGAGGGTCAGGAAGAAGACGAGCCGCCCCCTCCTCCCGCCAAGAAGTCCGCGTCTGCCGCCACAAAGCCGCACAAGAGCATGCCGCCGTACGTCACGCCACAAACCAAGGCCGACGCGGCTACCCTCCTGCAGGCTACCAAGGACATAAACTTTGGCTCGTTTCTTTCTACCATGCTGGGTGGATCAGACCCGTTTACCAAATGGAAAGACAGGAGTACCAATTAGCGCAGGAGTTTAAGTACGGCAATGTCGGTGAGCTTCTCGGCACCAATGCCACTGCCGCCGACGCGGCACTGTGGATCTTGCGTGCCTTGCCTAACAACCTCACTGATTTCCAGCAAGAGAGGGCCCAGAAACTCGAGAAGGCTATCCAGCAAAAAGACAATGAAGAAATACGGGAGGCATTGTCCGGTCTCAAGAGCGTCCTCGGCGCGGACCAGATCGCGTACGCGTTCAGGGGCACTCAATGAAAAAAAATAAACTGACTGGCTGCCAAAACAAGGAGAGAAAAAAATGCAACACCTGGCTTTTTTTGATCCGACCTTGGCGCTGGCCTTGGGCAAAGTCAACGAGGCACAGTCGCGCGTCGCGGGGCAGAAACGCCGACAACAAGAGGACGCCGAAAAAAGGGCGATCGAGGTCCTGCAGACTACCGTGGCCGAAGCGCCCATTGAGAAAGTGTTCAAGCAGCCTGCCATTGCCGATGCCACCATCTTGCTAGAGGTGACACCAGAACAAGCCGCCCGCTGCGAACAGCAGCTGATTGGCGGCGGCAAATAATTAAAAAAAAAATTCTTGTCGGGCTGATTAACTATATCAACAAAATGAGTGGACACCGAGGCCCTGTCGTGCCGCTAGTCAACACCGGCGAAGAGAAGTCGGCGGCCGCCCAGGCCAACCAGGTTGAGCATGGTACCGAGACCCGGCCGATTATCCAGACCGACTCGCTCGCTACCATCATCTACTCGGCCCTGTCGGCCGCGGGCCCAAACAACATGGCAGGCACTCTCGGCCAGATGAAGAATGTGGCACAACGCCTGTCACAGAACTCGCTGGCTCCTTGGTATAAGGGAGCGGTCCTGCTCGTCGGCACACCCGATGAGATCGAGGCAGTGTACGGAGCAGAATTCCGCAAGAAGAACTGTTGTGCCGGCGACGGAAAAGTGCCAGAGGACTGGGGCGCAGACGGCGCCAACATGTTGCCCTGGCTTACGGAGCTCCGAAGAACGTACGGTAACGGGTGGGAAGGCTGTATGCAAGTGGCAGCTTTCGTGGAACAGTACCAATCGGCCAAGCTCCGTGACCAGCAATGGGCGGCTATCCCTGCAGTTTCTACCCTCGATCGCGAGAATGGGTCCGTGCGCGGCTGGACCACCATCCACGAGCCCGGAAACGCGCACATGATCGGATAGAAAAATTAATCTTAGCCGCATAAAGGACAAAGGGAGAGCATGACAGACCCGTTTGCCAATCTCGAGCCACCCACCGACCCGCTACCGCCTGTCACCGAAGCTAAAGCGGCGGTAGCAGCTCCGCCTCCTAACAAGCGTCGCCGGACAGCAGGCCCCTCCCAAGCGAGCCTGGCACGGCGTCTAGGAACAGCGCCAGCGGGACCAGAAGACCCCGTGCTACGCGATGACCCCAACTACCGGCTCTTGTGCGCTTATGGCCGCAGCGCTCTGATTGGCCCCAAGCTCAAAAAGGCGCACATCAATTGTGACCCCAAAACTCTGCGCAGGCTGCCCAAGCAGAAGCTGCCGCTGTTGTTGGACGAAGTAGAGGAAGTGCTGGAAGGTGAACTGTCGGGCGAGCTGGCGGACGCCGTGCTCAAGCAAGGGCTCGTGTGCCTCGAAAACCTAGTAGCGAACCGATCGCGTTACCAGATCGCTGGCACGACCGAGGCCTGCTTTGCCAATGACCGGTGGTGCTTCCTGCTCGAGCGGGCCAAGCTGCGCGCGGGCATCGGGCTGCAGCGCCTGGACCCTATGACTGAACTGGCCCTGCTGACGGCACAAACGGCCGCCATCACCCATGCCAAGAACACGATCTTTGTAGCACAGCCGAGCCAAGCCACAAATCTGGACGCACCAGCGCCTGCAGTTAAATAATAAAAAAAAAATTATTTTGTTGTACGCCAATTAAACATCTCTCCGAAAAGAAAAATGTCCGAGGTCGTGAGCGATCTGTTTTCACTGGAAAACTTTGCCCGGTCAAGCACGGCGGCCGCTTTTGCCTATGTGGCCGCCCCGGTCGTTATACCGGGCAATTCGATGTTTAGCTTTTCGTCTGTCCCCGTAATAGGGGCCGTCCAGGTCAGCAAGAGCACTGGCCTGGCGGTCGTGGCCTTTGTGACCGCCACTGCTATTGACCTCATCCAAAGCAGAGTCCTCAACCGCACCAAGGAGGGCCGTCTAGCCTCGTACCCCAGCTTGGCCGTGCACGTGGCAGGCGGAGGCCTGTTGTTTGCCATGCTGCCCCGCCTCCTGAGCAAGGGCCAACTCGGCCTGGTAGGCGACAGTGATACCGCCAAGCAGTTGTTCTTGGTCGGCGCACTTTCGGAAGTGTTTAGTCAGTACTTCTACGAGGGCTACCTGAACCCCGCGAGCCAAGGACACTACCGCTTCTAAAAAAAGAATCTTGTGTAGCTAGTCTAGAGTGAAGAATGCCAGTGGAAGAGGAAGCTCTGCTGGCCTGGGCTCTGATCGTTACAACCGCTATCATCGTGGTCGGCTGTGTGCGCGCCTGTTGCAAGCGGCTCTTGCGCCCATCAATCTCGTGCGACCTCGACAAGCCGCTGCCCACACACTACGTGACGCTCGATGACCTCCTCCGGCGGCCTTACCAAGCGCCAAGCGCTGCAGAAGCTCTTTGCGGACCTGGAGACTGTGCTGGACAACTGGGGGCTGCTGTCTGCAGGCGAGAGCAAGGACCTGCGGATGCAGTGGAACTTAGGTCTTGAGCAGCAAGTTGCGACCGTTGAAAAGTTCTTTTTGCCTGCCTACAAGGACGGCAAGCTCGCCGCGTACGTCCAGAGCGAAGCTGGCATCTGGTTTGAGCTGGCCGCCAAGACTCGTGCTCCGACTCCCGCCCTGCAACAGCTGCAGCAAAGATTTCTGGCCAAGCAAAGTCTGGCCAAGGACGCTCAGTTCCTGGGACAAATTGCGCAAGTCATGGAACGCATCTGCCAAGTCATTGTCTTTTAAATAAAAAAATTTAATTTTCGTGACTTATCAAGTTTAATTAAGAAAGATGGGCAAGCGCACGCGAGAAAGGCACGAGCGGCACACGGCCAAGAAGGCCGCCCGCAAGGAAGCCCATGACGCCAAGGAGCAGCGCATAGGGCGTAGAAAGGCTGAGAGAAGGGAACGTACTCGTAAGGGCCTCCAGCAGTTCGGCAAGACGCTAAAGGGCATAGGCCAGTGGTACGGCAAACAGATCGACAAGGTGACCAACATCCCGAAAGAAGCGATGGACACGACCGAACACCTCGGGGACAACGTCGAGGGCAGCCTCAAGTCCATGGCGCTGCCTTTGGCGGTCGGCGCCGCGGCGATCGGGGCCGTCATGATCCTGAAAAAATAAAAAAAATCTTCTTTGTGCTTAATATTATACTGCCAACGACGATGTCTTCCGCCACCGTCGTCGTGCCCCCTGCTAGCAAGCAGCAAAAGGTCGCCACAGGCAAGAGAGCCCGCAACGGCCAGGAGATCGTGATTGATCCCGAGCACGCCCGCGCGATCAATGCCCGCCCTTGCTGGACGCAGACGGTCATGGCGCCCGCCGCCGCGACCTCGGCGCTGAGCAACCCTGCTTTTTTTAGCTTTATCCTCGAGAACAACCAGTCCGGCGCGATCCACGATGCGACCCTGCGATTTAAGATCACGTTCACGACCAGCGGCAGCCAGCCGACCGACTCGCGTATTTTGCCTACCACCCAGTGGTTCGAGCGCATCGAGTACATCGACCGTCTGACGGGCACTGAAATCGCGCGGTACCACGGCGACATGATGCACCTGATACTCAACACGCTGCCACAAGAGGCCATCGACCAGATCGCCGACATGGTCAACATGGACCCCAAGACGGGCAAGGTCAGCGGCCGCCAGTGGGAGAACAACGACGAGCAGTACTTTTACTTACCCCTTTTGCACACATGGATTAACGGCATGGATTTGGACCTGAGCACGCTGCGTGGCGATCTCGAAATCCGATTTTACCCCAGAGGCTCGATCTTTGTGGCGGCCCAGTCGGCAGTCAATGGCCAGTCCGCGCCCGCCGTGCCTTGCACGGCCAGCTTGAGCGAGATCCGCTTCATCACGGGCTGCACGCAGCTGCCGAACGGGATGCGCCTGGGCAGGAGCCCGCTGAAGCAGGGCAAGGTCGCCGAGCAGAAGTACGTCGACTTTGTGCAGTATACTGCCTACGCCCAGCGCATCAAGCCCTCCGACCGCTTGGCGATTGACCTGGACCAATTCTCCCACCACTCAGGCGGTCTGTTTGTCTTCATCCGCAAGAGCGGCGACCAGACCTCGTACGGAGACGCCACGACCTACTACCCGCAGTACGCGTACGACACCACGGGTCGCTTGATGACCTACGACATGCTGGGCGACGCGACGACAATCGACCTTGAAGACGTCCACGGCAGATCGCAGATGGGCGAAGGCACTCCGATCGACGAGCGCTTTTTCCGCGAGGAGACGATGGGCCAGCTGGTGCGCAGCTCGTACATGAAGTCCAACGGCGTGTACCTCATCCCGTTCAGCAATGACCCCAAGGCCATGTTGGACGGCGTGATGGACGGTTACAAGACCTTTGTGGGCAACCGCGAGCGCCTGGTGATCAACACCGGCCCCGCGCCGCGCGCCACGGCCATCACGCACAAGTACGGGCCCTTCTACGCCAACGGCGCGACCTTTGCCGCTTCCGACACCAACCGCCTGATCGTGGACTTCAAGGGAGTGACGGTGGCTATCCTCGATATCGACTCTGGCCTCACGTTTGCCAGAATTACCGACCGGCGCTACACTTCGCCCGCCACGGCCGCGCTGACGAACCTCAACACCGTGCTGGCTAGCTCGAGCTGGCTGCGCTCGTGCGGGGTCAAGATCAAGTTCAGCAACACACGAGCTGGCGCGTCCAACACGGTCGACTGGGAGGTCAGTGCGGCGATGGAGTACACCGCGTCCGTCACGGACCTGAACGACCAGCCCATCATCTGGTCCCGCGGCGACGTTCACCAGCTGAAGCTGAAGTTCCAGCAGGCGCCCGACGACACAGGGCCCGCTTACAACGCCCAAGAAGAGATGGTTGTCACCGCCGTCGTGTCGGGCAAACGTGGTGTTATTGACGCGTTGTATGATATTACGATCTACAGCGCCTATTTCAAGTACTTGCACGAAAGCAATGGTAGCCTGGAGGTGGCCTCGGTCTAAAAAAATTCTTAGATCGTATATTTTAATTATTAAAGAGAGCAAAGTCAAAGAAATGGAACCGATCGTGGTAGCAATCATCGCCGTCTTAGTGGTCGGGGTGATCGGGTGCGTGTGTATCCTGTACTTCCCAGTGAGGTGCCCGGACGAGAGAGTGGCGGCACCGGCCGGTCCGGACGTGTGAAAAGGGAAGTTTCCCGGGAAAATCGTGAGACGACAGATTTGTCGTCTCACGATTTCCCGCGCTGAAATGGTCCCGGCCCGGCCGAGTTCTTTCAAATCTCGAATCTCGAATTTCGAAAAAAGAGCTTTAAAAAAAGAAACGGTCGCGGCCGTGACACTGCCACAAAACAAACATGAGCGAACCGCCAAAGAAGAAGGCCAGGACTACACGGCTTTGCCGCGATTGTCCGCCTGATGCCAAAAAAAGTGCTAACTATAAAGACGAGAACGGAATTGGCCAGCAACTCTGCGCGGCGCATGCCAAGGCAAGAGGGTGCTACACACTGCTTAGACAATGTACTGACTGCCCAGCAGGCGCCAAGCTCCAGGGCGCCTACCCAGATGAGAGAGGCGGCAAGCAAAAGCTGTGTGCAACGCATGCCAAGGCAAGAGGTACGTACGCGAAGCTCAATCAATGTGCCGATTGCCCAGAAGGCGCCAAACGCCAAGCGGGCTTTCCTGACCAACAAGGACGCCCCAACAAACTCTGCTCTAAGCATGCAAAGGCCAAGGGCGCTCACGCTGTAAGAAATCCGTGTACAGAATGTCCCGAAGGCGCTAAACTCAGTGCAAACTACCCTGACGAGGAAGGACACGCCCGCAAGCTATGCGCAATGCACGCCGAGACAAGAGGCATATACTACTCCGTACAGCGCCCGTGCACCGACTGCCCACAAGCAGCCAAGCTCCATGCAAACTACTCGGACGAAGAAGGCCGTTCTGCCAAGCTATGTGCTATACACGCCAAAGCCAGGGGCACATACGCTTTACAGAAGCCTTGCATCGACTGTCCCGAGGACGACAAGATCGACGCAGGCTACAAGGACGAGAGCGGCAAACCAGGCAGGCTCTGCGCGCGCCACGCTTTCCTGCGCGGGCTCATCCCTCGGCCGAAAGCAGGAGCATCCATCGTGGCATGTGAGGTATGGGACAGGTTCGAAGAACAAGGATGGGACATCCAGCACGTGCATTTTTGTCGTGGCGAGGAGGAGACAACGGGCAGTGAGTTCAAGGTGCCTGGACCACGCAAGTATCGCCTTGACGGCTACGACGAGGAGCGCAACGTGGGGTTTGAATTCATGGGCAACATGTGGCACTGCTACCCGCCCGAGCACCCGAAACACAACGAGCGTTCGCCCACGCTCAAACGGCTCAACAGTGTACTGTACAAGGAAACGATGCTGCGCCTCGCTTCCATCCAGGACTCGATGCCGGCAGGTTTTAGATTGTTTTTTATCTGGGAGCACGAATTTGAAAAGATCCGGCACAAACCGCTGGCAGATATCAATACAGTTTTGAACGAGTTTACTGATTAAAAAAATAATCTTGTATTGCCCTTATTTAACCAAAGGAGAAAGGCAAACTAAGATATGTCTTCTTGTCAAACTTGTGTACAAGCCACCGCTGCTGCCGCCCCTGCCAAGGAAAAAAAGGCCAGGGCGCCATCCGCCTATAACCAGATAACATAGTCGCGAAACGTTATTTTTGCTAGAAATCGCGCCTTTCGCTGTTTGTAGTTCTTCAAGGAACAGATGGCCACGCCCGAAGTTAAGGCGATGCAACATCGAGAACGCATGGCGTACATCAGCTCGAAATGGAACCAACACAAGGCGGCTGCTCCTGTTCCTGCTTCTTCCGCGCCTGCCAGCCCAACAGGCACAGCAATCGGCAGCGAGCGACGCACTGCCAGCTGGCCGCCCGGCCCTCGTGCGGTCCCTCTGACCAGCGCGGCGAAGGCAAGACCAAAGGCGTCGCTCAAGTGATCTGACTCTGTGAGGCATCTCGTCTCACCGGTAACATTGAACGATTCTATTAAATTCTGTGCTAGAACCCTTGACTGCACCTTGTACTTCCCTTTAACTCGTCCGGATATAGCCGGCGTAAGTGAGAAGAAACACGAAAACTTGAATGAGCTCTGATAGTAAAGCAGCTCCTTAGCACCGAGACTGAGCATAGTTGCGCCGGCCGCCGCTTGAATGAGCAGATTGTCCGGATTGGTATTTGCTCTCCCAAAGTTTTGATCTTCCACGACACAGAGATCGGCGTTATACAGTTCCTCATCGCGCTAAGGCACGCGAACAGAGACTTGGTCTTGAAAGAGTCAGTGTCCGTCTGTCTGGCTATGTCAGCACGTTGGCATACGTGACTGAGATTGCGTTGGTGCGGTTGTCCTTTTCGAGCACCACGACACTCCAAGTTTCTCAATCCCGGATCGATTGACACGATCTTCATTCTTTTCTCCTTCTCTTTGTTTTTATAATGCAAGACGAACTTTCTTTTTTTTCACACGTCTTCGTACCAGGACAGGCTCAGGTGCACATCCGCCGACCGGAAGTAGTGCTGGCCGCAATGCAGAGCAACTTCTCCTGGCCCGACGGCGATGTTGAGCCT
>WBZZ01001650.1:12500-33998 GCA_019918135.1 Paulinella micropora
ATTGTTTAAATATGATGATGCTTACATCGAACTTATTGAAATGTTTCCTTGTAATAACAAAATGGAACTTTGTAAGCGAGAAGGAGAAATAATCAGAGAAACAGAAAAATGCGTTAATAGTTGTATTGCTGGAAGAAAATATACAGAATGGTATCAAGAAAATAAAGAAGAAATATTGAATAAGCAAAGGATATATAACGACAACGAAGAAAAAAGAAACAAACAAAGAAAGCAATATTATGAAAAAAATAAAGATAAAATATAGGAATTGAATAAACAATATAAAGAAAAAAATAAAGAAAAATGTCAGAAATATTTCAAAGACTACTACATACAACACAGAGATGAAATTTTGGAAAAAATAAAATGTGAATGTGGAGGAGAATATGTTAAGTCTGGGGAAAATAGACACATTAAAAGACAAAAACATATTAAATACATTGATTCATTAATAGGTCTAAATGTATTTAATTTATAAATCAAATATTTGTTTCTTCTTCCTTATTCTATCCGAAGTTCTTACATTACCTTCATCAATATCTTCATGTTTTAATAATCTTTCTGTGTTTCGTTCCTTAGTTATTTTTTTCTCCTTATCTTTTATTTGTTCTTCTTCATCCACAGATTTATTACTACGTGACTTCAGTTTTCAAAAGTTCTAGCGGAGATACTAGTTCATTTAAATCTAATATTAACTTGAATCCGGACCGACCCTTGACTTTATAAATAATTTTACTGAAAGTTTTACCACCTTTGGAGAAAACATTTCTTTTGTTTTCTTTTCTTACACTATCGCCAACATTGAATTCATCTATTAAATTATCCCTAGTTATAACTTGTTTATTTTTGTCTCTCCCGAAAAATACATCTACCGGTTTAGCCTTAATACCACAATGAATTTTATGATTATAAGCATCGACTAAGTCCTGAATATAACTAACCCAATCAAAATTACGATTGGTTTCAAATAAAAGGTCAAGCCATCTTTTAATACTTCGTATCACTCTGTCAACAACCGCAAGTGCTCTATGGTCGCCGACTTCAACGACATCGTGTTTAATTCCATTTTCAATCATGTCTATGTGCCTGGTGATACTGTAACCGGAACAGCTACTCTGACACTTAGTCGTACCTCAACTGTAGAGGTGCAGACCAAGCATAAGAGTCAAGTAACGACAAGCCGGACAACACTTGATGCCACTATGTAATGTACGGGCCGGCCGACAATCCCTTTGCCCCCTTGGGGGAAGCCGATGTAAGCGGTCGACCCCCACGCCAAAGACTGACTCCTCATTCGAAGGCGCCCTCGACCGACCGATACATGACATGAAGCATCCCGGCTGTCGAATAAGTAAAAATAATTGGTCCACGTCCAGTGCGAGTCTCCCATGAGAACTCGTGCCCCCGAGCCTAGCTCTTTCACCTCAGGCATTAAAAGAAATGCCCCGTCTTGATCTCCCCTTTCCCGTAGAAAAATCAAAGTAGCCAATGATCCGTAAGCGACATCAGACTTCGTAGCTTCACGTTTTGACTTGTTTCCGAGGTCGTCCTCGACCCCTGTGCTCTACTGCTTCCGACTGCGTCTCTTTAGCCCTTCTCTTCTTCGCCGCCACTTCTTTCTCACATCTTGGTGCACCTATCAACAAAAATGATATGCCCGCACTTTGGACTTCGTCCCAAATACGAAGCGGAATCCTCCTTTCCTCTGTTAACTCGAACTGCATATCCAACACCACCCTTGGCATCATTTGCACCGTCCATGGTGTAAAATCCTCATCGTCCTTCTCGATGGACGCATCCCACTGCTCCAAATCTTTGCCGTCTCGAAATACTGGCGCAAAGATTCTTTCCCGCGTCATATCAATAACACTCTTGCTCCTCCAAAAGTGCATTGTCGGAGCAAGTCCCAACGCAGCCCGTACCCGCGTTCTAGGCTGTACATACGTAACCTGCATTAAAAAGAAATAATCAAAGTCCTTATCCATGACCGTATCCTCGTGCGGTCGACATAGATAGAACTTATCAACCTGCCAGTCGATCTTAGCCACTTCCTTACCGGCTATCCACGGTTTCTTCCATACCGTGCCTTTCCGATCTGACATTTCCGATGACTTCGGAATTTCCCTCCCATCTTTGACGTCTACCTTGACGTCCGAAGCCGAACGATCCTGTTGTCCAGCATTCCTGGCCTCAGCCTTTTCTTCCTTCTGTTGCTTTCGCAACGCCTCCTCACGCTCCTTGCGCGTAAGCAATGCTGGCGGCTGTCTAAACGCTGGTGCAATACGCCTCAGCGCTTGTTCCTCATTCTCGTCCTCCAGCAAATAAGGACTGAACTTCGCCAACCGACGAACATGAACAATCTGTTCCCTTCCACGTGCCCCCGTAGGTGCAATCTTGTAATTGTACGCACCCGTCTGACGTACTATCTTAAATGGCCCATGCCACTTATTGTAAAACTTAATCGATACCCCTTTCGGTACCGTCGGTACATACAGCAACACTGTATCACCTTCCTTGTACTCCACATGAGAGTACTTGCCCATTTCCTGTTCCCGCTGAACCTCTCTCAGCGTCTCCCGACACTTCTCAATCGCACTCCGTGCTTCCGCGATCGCTCGTAAGCGAACTCCTAACAGTTCACACGGTTCCCACTTATCAGGCGGAAACAACAGTTCCGTCGGCGTGTTTAACGCCCGTCCATAGACCACCTGATGCGGACTGACACCCCGCGCGTGTCCGCCTAACGACGCCGAAGCTAAATTGTTGACAGCAAACGTGAACATAGGTACCACATATACCCAGTTAAGCTGGCTGTTCTTACAATAAGTCTTCAACGCTGCTTTCAACGTCCTGTGAACGCGTTCAATCTTACCATTCGCCATTGGGTTAAAAGCAGTCACATACTGCCAATCGAACCCAAAGAACTTGGCAATCCTTTGCGAAACCTCATTCGCGAAACTCGTTCCTCTATCCGAAATAATCCTTCTCGGTATCCCAATACGGCCGAATACCTGATCAATCAGCGCCGCCGCTGTCACTTCCGCTGTCACATCCGTAACAGGGACAGTAATGACATAATTGGAAGTTCGATCAATAACCGTTAAGAGATATTTGAATTTTTCCGTTCCCGCCTCTGGAAAAGGACCCACATGATCGATATGCAAGGTATCGAAAATATCCAGAGTGATATCATATTCACCCTTAAGCCCCATCTTCGGCCTATATGGCAACTTGGCCATCTGACAATGAGGACAACCCTTCACAAACTCCTTAACCCGTTCTCCCAGGTTATTCCACCAAAAACGTCTCCTTAACGACCACGTCATCCTTTCCACCCCCGGGTGGCTCTGCATAGGACAATGATGCGCCGCAATTAACAAAGACGTTCTGAGTTCCTGCGGAACCCATAACAACCATCGATCCTCCTCATTGGTATATACGCCATCTTTTCCCATATACCAAAGGAGTCCATCCTTTAGTACCAAGCACCGCTTGAGTTTCCTTATGTCAATGTCCTCGGGCCTTGCCTGTGGATTGAGCAGATGTTCTCTCAACTCCTTATACTCCGTACTTTCCTTTGTGAAAATCCGAAAAGTTTCCACCGACGCCAGTCTGACTGCCGTGTCAGTTTCCAACTGGAATCGAACCTTGTCCGGATGTGCCTCCGGTAACTGAAAAAGATGTTCCTCCTTAACTTTTTCTTCATCCTCCAAGTTAAGGCACATCGGGCCCTTCGGTAACAAGACCGCGTTAAAGGCACCCTGCCTTCCTTCCATAACATCCTCCCCCTCTTTCCTATCCGCGGTCCTTGCTTCCGCCCATAGGATATCCTCACACGCCTCTCTCGCGATCGGCGAGTAACAGCATGCACATTTGTCTCGTGCCGCTACCTCGACTGCTTCCAACGCAGACACTTCCTCGCTGCGCGTGTCACGTTGATTGTTATTATGCGTGAACGGATGATACCAAAGCCCCGATGGCAACTTGGTGTCTTCCGCTCCCTGTTCCTCCCAATCATGTAGATCCACATCATGACCCATGATTGCGAACACCGCCCCCGGCGTTCGAAATTCAAACTGTGCCATTCGCACCTCCTTGACCGTATTACGTCGTTGTAAATCATCAACGGCCTTATCCGAGAACAAAAATCAGGGACAACATTCCTTTTGCCCTTGATGTAATGAATGGTGAAGTCATACTCCGCCAATTCCAACTGCCACCTGGCCAACCTACCTGTATGATCTCCAGACATGAGCCATAGCAGGTTATGATGGTCCGTTCTAACCAAAATGTTAGGAGTACCCCACAGGTATTCCCGCAACCTCTGGAAAGCCCACACTATAGCGAGTGCTTCCCGCTGCCTTGTGCAGTATTCCTTTTCCGCCGGTATCAGCTGCCGGCTGATGAACATTACGGGCCGCAACTGCCCAATGGACTTGTCCATCTGTTGAAGCACCGCTCCTACCGCGTACGAAGACGCGTCAGTGTCGAGCACGAACTGTTCCTTCCAGTCAGGTAACATAAGAACTCGACCTCCCTGCCTTGGGTCTTTAGCGATCTCATCCTTGAGCTCCGCTATCACTCTCGTGACTTCCTCCGGCCATGGGTCGTCCCCGACCCCTTGCTTCAGGAATTTCCTGACCACCGCTACTCTTTCCGCAAACCCCGGAATGAATTCACCATAATACTGAGCCAGCGATATAAAGGAATGTAAGTCCGTCCGAGTCTTTGGCATCGGCATAGACGCTACATAGTTCCTCTTTTCATATGCAATCGCACACCGACCCTCTGAGATCTCATATCCCAGGTACTGTATCTTTCTTTGTGCGAAGTCACATTTCTGTGCATTCAAGCGCAATCCAAACGCGCTTATACGTCGCAAGACGTCCTGCACGTGTTCCACGTGTTTCTCCATACTCTCTGAATAAATGATAATATCATCTATGTAACAGAAAGCATAATCCTCCGTCGACCCAAGACGAACCACCGTCGCCTCATCGTCGTACTCCTTCCCCAGCATCTTAGTCATAGCATGCTGAAATAGACCCGGAGAGCACTTAAGACCCATCGGTAATACCTTCCACACGTATGTAGTCATTCCGACCATAAACGCTGTGAGATACCGACATGACTCATTAAGAGGGATTTGCCAAAACCCGCTCTTAAGATCAAGCGTAGTATACACCTTCGCATGCTTGAGCCGGTTGATCCCCTTCCTGAGATCCGGTACCGGTGTCTCGATCTGCTTCAGAATCTTATTGATCCTATAGTAATTGATACACATACGTAAGGACCCATCCGGCTTGGGCGCCATACGCACAGGTGAAGACACCTCCGATAAGCGTGCCTCAATGATGTCCTTCTCCAAAAGCTCCTGAGTGATTTCCCGAGCCATCCGATCCTCGTGATAGCTCATACGTGACGGTCTCCTGTGACCCACCACGTCTTCACCCAGCTTCCGTCCAAAGTTAGCCTCGTAACCCCGAACAGAGCCCGCCTCAAGAGGCCCAAATACCTCCATATTATTCTCCAAGATACCCTTGAGGGCATCTCGCTCCTTCATAGTACCTTCCCAAGTACTATATTTCTCCGCAATAGCCTTTTCCGCGGCTATCCTAGCCTCCTCAATCTCCTTATGAGAGGCCTTACGTGATAACTGCGCCACATCCTCCATCGGAATCGGCCGCTCATCCTCACGTACCATCGTCCCATGGTACCTAGTTTCCTCCTTGCCTCTCCACTGGGCAAGCTGTGCCACATGATCTATGATAATGGCATATTGCATTGCATGCGTGCGGTGATATATACCCGATATCCAAGAGAAGGCTTGCTTTCTCACATCCGCCATCTCACGTTGCATTAACTTGGCCCCATAAGCCAACGCCTTCTCCTTCGTCCCCAATCGTAAAGCCAAGACCAGCTTATGGCCTCTATGTGGGATCGGGACCGGGTGATCAATAAGATGATCCTCTATATCCTGCCACCACATTTCCGTCCGAGTTCCCACTGGGATGACTATAGTGAAATCATCCACCGATAGCCTGTTTTTCAAGACCTCCTTAATGGCCTTGACTCCCTTAGGGAAAAACAAATTATCATCCCAGTGACTCTTCAAGAAGGCTTCTACGATCGGCTTAGGCTGCTTGACCGGCAGCTTATGTTGGGTAACATTCCAAACCACATGAGACGTCGTGGTCGAATGCACATCTATATAGACATGCTGATCACCGGCATCCTCCATGCCCGCAATCGTACCCCGCAACAATTCCGCTTTTGCTGCGTAGAGGTGTTCCAACCTCGCGTCTATCGCGGCCACTACCGCCTCATCCTTTGCGGAATCCCTACAGTCCACGTTCACGACCCTCACGTCGCGTGGGTCCCTGTAGGCCCAGCCAAAGGTTGTGGTCATGACATATTCCGTCTCCTGTATCTTGTCGTCAGAATTGTCAGCAACCACATTTGCTTCCCCAGAGTCCCCCGACTCTACTGTGCATACATGGAAGAACGAGGCTGTTACAGGCTCCTGAATGTGGGGTGTGACCGAAGGCTCCGTGCCCTCGGACACCACCTTTGTCCACCCCCAGTCAGCGCGCATGACTGGTGAGACACTCACATCCAAATCGTGCGCTACCGCACATTGGCCTTCCCGCCGTAAAGGTTCATACGGTACTACCTCGTACCGCGGAGCCACCTCGGATCCACCGTACTGCACCACGTTCAGATCCGTATAAATCCGAGCGTGCATTCGTCTGAGGCTCCGCAGCCCCAACAGGAGACCACCAGCAAAGGCTGGGACGACCCAAAACCGATGAGAGAAAGACTTCCCGTCTTTCAAAAGGAACGTAAGCATGACTGACCCTGAGACCCCGGTCATGCCTCCCACTCCCTTGATCCTCAACCGACACGGCCGAAACCCGTGTCTAAACCATGGTTCCCTGCTCCATAGTTCAATAAATTCCTTCCCGAGTACATTCAGAGATGCCATTGTATCATTGCCCACAATGCATTCCTGCTGTACATCCTCAATAAAAATTTTAGTGAATAATAAAGGCAATTCAGCTTTCCCCGGGCCACACCCGTCCGCTGAAAGTGCTTCATAACCACCAAAATATTTACTATCAAGCGCCTCCGACGCTAACTCCACATTAAGGTCCGTGCCTTTATTCATCACCGGACATAGAGTGTCCCTGTGACTATCAAGGTCCTCAACCTGCTCATTCTGTCCATCCTGGCCTTCCAAGGCCACCGCGTCCGTAGCTTCCTGGACTCCCCGCGTTACCACGCGTGTCCTATCATCAAATCGCAGGTCATGAGTAACCATGTCGCCTCCGTGGCCGACAGGCAACTCACCCGACTTATTCTCCCTCCCGACCTCCGAGTCAGGCGCTGGGATTGCCTCCTGGGATCCCTGGCCCCGCACTTGCATTAATGCTTTGCCCTGCACATTCACCAACATGTCCACTAGCGTTATACCAAACGCCATACCCTGGACTTGTTGCTGCGGAGGCATCTGCCTCCGACGGTCCCCTGACCGCCTCCCATCGGCATACCAGGAGCAGGCAAGATTGGTGCTGGAGGGATGTAAGACTGTCCCCCATAAGCAACCACCTGCTGCTGTAGCTGCCCCTGGTAGAACTGCTGCTGCATCGGCTGCCCGTAGCCTACTGGTAACTGCTGCCCCGGAGCTGGACCCGCATAGTAAGCACCTGCTCCCGCCTGCTGCATATGCGATGAGGGAAAAGTTCCCGCACCCCCCCCCATACACATTTGCATTAGGAAAAAGGGAACTACCCTGATTGCCCCCCACTGCGGGCTCCGATTTGAGTTGGGACGTTCCCGTGAATCTGAACGCCCTCCCCGACGTCGCGGTGGAGATCGATCTCGGCTCCGCTCCGGTGACCTATCTCGATTCCGTGAATCGCGTCGTCCTCGGTCGTATCCGCCACGAACATGCCCTCCTCGATCGTATCCTCGTCGATCTCGGGCTTCATCCCTCTCGTCGTAATGACGACCGCCCGATACATGAGTGACCTCACGATCACTACGACGATCTCTTGACCTTGAACGACTACGTCGGTTGTCAAGGTGCCCTCGATCCGACCGATCGCTCGAACTAGACGACGAGCTCGACGAAGAACTAGCAGCCGACCTTGCTGAGGACGCATCCGATGACCCCCGTAAATTCCATGAGGGGTCCACGGATTCATTCCCGTGCCTGCCCGGGATATCTCTTCCCATAGACGCCGGTGCGTCGCCGCCATCTGAAGTGAGAGGGTTCCATACCCTGAACTTTTCCCATTCACCCTTCAAATAAGGTGCCTCACCAGGATCCGTCCATCCCTTCTGATCGTATGCCTTCCGATCACGATCCTGAAGGTTCTTGAGCTCCTGCGAATACTTATTCGTATTCAACAAGCCATGGAAGGGACCCACTGGATAGTCGTAGCGTACCTTCCTCAAGACTTCCTTCTGCACCGAGTCATCCCAGCCTTCCGGATGAAAAGTCTGGCAATTGCTCTTGCACATGGCTCCCGATTTGAGCCACAAGGCTCCCGCCTTCTTCATGCACAACGGCCTATGCACCCTGGGGTTGTAGTATGGCCTCTGGAACCGTTGACGACCTTGCCCCGGCCCCCCTTGGGGTCTCTGACCATAGAACTGAGGTCCCCTGCGCGAGTACCCCTGGCCCCAATAAACTTCATCCCCGGGCTCGAATGGTCCCGCACCATCCCCTCCCCCCTGGTTCTGATTACCTTGAGTGGGAGTCCCTGACCTCGGACCCGACCACTTCCACTCATCGATGATGGTTTTCTGGACTCGACGCATGACTTTCCCCAACACGTCTTCATCCACGTTCCATATCTCCGGACTGGCCTCAGGGGTAGACTGTCCAGTACCCTTGAGGAGGTATTCCCATACCTCTGTGTCCGTCTGAATCTCTTTCGCCATCTTAATAAAGACTTGATTGTTCAGATCGAACAATGCCACAGCCGTCAATTTGAAGGCTTCTGCAGGTGTGAGCATAATCACCATGTCCATTATCCTCTGGAACATGTAGTGGAGTACAGGCTTCTTATTCACCATCCACTTGACCTCCGCCTGCAGCTGACTGACCTCCTGTGACTTAGAGGCAAAAACATGGTAGCCCATCTTCTCTGCGAGCATCAGACCAATACTATCGACACACATGGCGTCGAACCGAGTAGACTGCAGCTTTCCCCAAAAAGCTGCCCACACCTCGCTTTGCATAAGCCATTCGTTGTCCACCGATGACTGACAACGAAAGAACCTATCAGCCACTATGGCCACATCCTCAGGCGTATAAATGTTAGCTGAACGACAGACCCGACGTACCTCTGTCAGCCACATACGAAGCTCAGAGATATGCCTAGGAATTGCAACCTTCTGATTGTCCAGAGCAAAAGCCTTCTGGTCACCCAGAAGGCGGTCCACATCCTTCTGGTGACGTTCAATAGTACGACGTCGTTCCTCGTCGTTCTTTTCCATCTTACGGTTCCATGACGAAACCGCAAGCTTTCGTCGTTCTGCCTGGCCATCCCAAGTCACAGCAAAATGATAAAAAGCTTTGGCCATATAAACGATGGCATCCACTACCAGCAATCGTTCCAACGTGACGAGATTTTCAGACGATCCCGCTGTAGCCCAAGTGGGCTTTGTCCCTGAGACTGCCTTGTCCCAGAAGCCATCCATTGCGTCGAAAATGGGCGTGAAAACGTCGTCTATTGAGAGCACTTTAGCCCCAACACCACTCTTGGGCCGAAAAATAAAGTTGCCCATTGCGTGCACAGTGGGTGACACTCTGGCCCAAACCTGACTGTGAAACTGAGCAAACTTTTGCACTTCAGTCCATCTTGGATGCCCTTGATCCAAGACATCCCAAGACTGCCAACAGCCAACCAAGTCGTACACAGGCTGTCCGTGACGTTTGACAAAGTCACGAGAAAGGTCTCCAGCCATGGCAGTGGTGCCCCAGGCTTCAGCTTGGACTTGTCCCAACCTCGCTATATTGAGATCGACCATTCCCTCCGTTGATGCCATCAATCTGGACGCATCCAGCCTCTCAGGCGTCCAGTAGTGGGTCCCCATGCCCACAGCTTCTGCAATCTGAACCACCATCTCTGCTGCCACCATAACATTGGCCACTGTGGTGCGTCCGATCACAAGTGTGTCCCACACGTTCCTCGTCGAACCAGGCGAGATAGCATTAATGCATCGTCTGACCGTCTGCAATGCCTTTGTGGACGGTAACTGGTCCGCCCAACTATCACCTGTGAGACGAAACTGCCACATCGTCTTCAAATCGTCTTCCAGACGAGCAGAGATGAAGTGCAAAGAGGGAGGTGTTCCCCCTGTTGTCGACGAACTCGACGCTGTGAGGGCTCCTGCCCCCATAAAACGTGTACCAAGAGAGGAAGGTACCAAAGACCCACCCCCCCTAGTATACGCTGGTGTAGAATAAGGGCTGCTTGCTGTCAACATCCTCCTCCTATTCTCACGTGGTAACATATCGAAATGAGAAAGAGAAGAGAGATGTGAGAAAGCAACAAATGACACACACAGCACACACACAACTGCTCCACACACAGCTTATGAGTTATGCTGGTGACACCTGTTTCCTCCAACCGAATACAAAACAAATGTGCGTGCTCCTACACCTCACACACAATCTGTTTCTATCCCTCTCCCCCTAAGGAGAGCTCAACTGTCTAAAGCAAAACTTGAAAAAGGTCAACACCCTTTTCTGTCGGAAATTCCGAGGTGTCAAAACCTCAAGAAAAACCAGGCAAGAAAAACGTGAGAACTTGAGCTTTTCGTGAACCTCACGAAAAGCAAAAGCAAAACCCCGTTCAATTTTTGTTAGTGGCTCCAGATGTAACCGGAACAGCTACTCTGACACTTAGTCGTACCTCAACTGTAGAGGGGCAGACCAAGCATAAGAGTCAAGTAACGACAAGCCGGACAACACTTGATGCCACTATGTAATGTACGGGCCGGCCGACAATACCATATGGTATCGGATGATACCATATGGTATCAGTTTTTCAGAACTTTTTTTCAAAAAATTCTCTCGATCAAACCGGAGCAGTTTTGATGAATAAAACACTAGAAAAATGTTGAAAAAGTCACTAGGAAGCGACTCATAAAATTTCTTGACAAATTTTTAGTTGAAGTTCTTTTTTTTTTTATTGAACGGTGACCCCTCCCACTGCCCTTTTTCCACGTGAACCTACCACATAACGATTTTTTTGAGAAAAGATGTAGGTGGGAGACACCCTTTCAGTCCCAGTTTCTCGGTTTGGAAAGCCATGGGCCAAAAAGAAATTTGGTGATCCCACCTTTCAACACATTATGGCTTTGGGGGTGTTGAAAGAAAAAGAAACACAACACCACAAAGCTTTAGCTACGATGCGTTTTGACGAGAAGGATTATTACTTCTTGACCAAGCATTTGAGGCCCGAGCCTGGGCAGGCAGGGTCGAGTTGGAAGTTCATGAATGAGGACGAGGAAGAGGTAGAGATGGAATTATCGGAGGACGAAGAAGAACAAGAGGTGCAGGATGATGAACAAAAACAGGACCAGAACGACCAGGTACAGGAGCAGGAAAACGAAGAGGAGGAGGAGGGAGGAGAGGATGAAGCGGTTCCCTTTCTAAACCCTAGCCCTTTTACAGCAGGGCAATTAGAGGAAGAGAAAGAAAGGCTTTTGGGGAAGGGGTTCCAGTGGAAGGTGGGACCGCAGGCAGTGGACTGGAGCGCAGATCGGCCTCGACACAATGCAAAGTCTACGATGGAAGACAAGTTTGATGTCTCCCCACTCACGTCCCACCTCCTCTCTCTCTGTTGTTTCGCTTTCTTTTCACTATTCCAGTATAGCCCAACACCCTTTACACTTTCTTTACATGTGTATGTAATTTTCATTGAATATTGTTTTGTTGTTTCAGAGGAAAACCTTAATCAAAATAAATTTTCAACTTACTTTTTCTTGTCTTTGTTGTATGCAAACATGGTGTCCACTTTGATGCAAAATATTTCGCAATTGCTTTTTTGTGTGTGTGTGTGCGTGTGTGTGTGTGTGTGCATTTTTCCTACTTGTAGACACTTTCTTCATTTTTTCCCGATGTCTGCTGTTACAACCATTTTACAACTTACCAACCAGGAGCTAGCGAAGCAGGTAAATCACAGATTAGCCAGGGCATTGACAACAGAAGAATTCATGGTTTTTTTGGGGTTGTCGCTTCGCATTTCATTGGCGGACAGGGGTCGCAGGAGGTCACACTGGGCACCCAAGGATGGTGAGGGTACAGACGGACTGCCAGGGGATGGTTTTGGAGAGTATATGGCCCTGAACAGATTCGACACCATACTGAAGTGCTTACTAACTGGTCCCCCCCCCCCACTGATGCTGATCCTTTTTTACCGATTCGCGCTTTCGCTGAGGCGGTTGATGCAAAGGCAAGGGCAGCCATCGTTCCAGGAGCAGTCATTACGATTGATGAGAGTATGGGACAATTTACGGGAGACGGAATGCCTGGCCAAATGATCGTCTCCCGCAAGCCAATCCCTGTGGGAAGGGAGTACCACACCGCCTGCGATGTTGAAACGGGGGTCTGCATTGCCATGGAATTGGTGGAGGGTAAGGATAGGGATAGGCAGAAGCAATACGCCCATGAGTTTGGTGTTACAACTGCAACTACATTACGATTATCCAAGCCATGGTGGGGAACAGGTCGAATCTTCGTTGGGGACTCGTGGTTCGCTTCTTGCAAAACAGCAATCGAGATGAAGAAAAGGGGTGTCGATTTTGTTGGAATGGTGAAGACGGCTCACTCTGGCTTTCCTGTGCGGCTACTTTGGGGCTTACGGGGGGGAGAGAAGGGTGATTTGGCCTCAGCCACATGCAAAAAGGATGGGGTAAAGCTCCTGGCAGTCAACCAAAACGACCATAATCAGCAGCAAATTATTGCCACATGTTCCACAACCTTGCCTGGTAAGCCGCGTAATGCCCGTTTTAGTAAGACCGTACCCCGTGTCCCAAGGTGCGAGGCTGTGGCGTTGTATTATTCAGCGTTTAATGCAGTGGATATGTTCAATTCGTGCAGACACGGGTCGAACTCTCTCAATCTGTCCTTTATTTTGAATGACTGGCGCAAGGTCGACTTCATGATTTTGCTGGACTTTATTGTCACAAATGCGTACAAGCATTTACTGTTTTTTTAGCCAGTCCTCATTGGCCAACCTCAATATGATGAAAGGCGACAATAGGCCCGGTTATTTCAAATCTGTGCTTGCTTCGTCCCTCCTCAAACAAGGTGTTCCTCCTGATTCTGACCGCCCCTCTGTCCCCCCTTCTGAACCCAACGCTCCTGCCCAACCTGGCGCCCCAAAATGCATGGAACTGTGTAGGTACCCCTTAGTCATCATGTCAGACAAAGTCAAAAAGAAACAGCAGGTAGGAAGAGCATATTCTGAGAGTACGGAGAGGCCGAAAAGATGTAGATGCAGAGTCTGTTTGTATGCTTACACAGCAAAGAAGGTCTCAATGACGAGTTTTTATTGCACCTCCTGCGGTCCTGAGATGCCATTGTGCAGCGGGGAAGGCAGAACGTGTCATGCCTGGCATAAACAAAACGGAAAACCGAAAAAAAAAAAGCAGCGGACTTAATTTTCATCGCTTTGAAGTACGTTTTTTTTTTGTTACCACATGGTATCAGATCCTTTTTTTACTTAAGCGCGTTGGAAACCAGACACTGAGGCAGCGGCCTCCAAACAATTTGTAATAAATTATTCTTACTTTTGATAATTGAAAAATAATATTTATTAATATTATTAATAATTTTTTTTGATTTTATTATTTTTTTCAGGTCCGGAAGTCAGGTGATTCTTGATACAATATGGTATCCAGGCACAGGCACATAGACAATAAAATAATCGCGGGTTGCTCCTTTATATTCTCCCCCGCTGTCAGTAGTAATTGATTTCGGTTTATATTTGATTGATTTCAAAGCATAATAAACTTCTTTTGCTGTTTATTTTTTAATGCAATGATTATTAAATATCGGGAATGACAATCAATCCAAACAAGCATCCAAGCATAGCCTTTATTTCCTTTCTTATCTTTTATCTTACTCATATCTGCTAAGTCAAGAAAAACTTGGTCTAATGGTTTATCTGTTACAATCCCCGAAGATAGCTCAATAAAAAGTCGGTAATACAATCAAACACAAATCCCCAAAAGAGAATGATGTCTCGTTATATTAGCTCAGTGAAGCCGAAAAGAAAACGGCAACAGACCAAGGTTAAAATTGCATTAGGTCAAATCCGGCCAAAAGATATTGAAAATAATGGGAAAAAACTAGGTGCACCTGACACCAGAAAAAGGGTACTTTTTACCGGCTATCCGGGGGGTGATGCCTACAGTACCCCTTCCCGTTTTTATGACGGAAATATGCAATATTTTCGTCATATAATTGCTGATTTCTTTTCTGCACAAACGCTACGGGGTGTCGCAACTAAGTGCATTAACCCACTGATAGACGGTGCAGTGGATATATAAAACGCATACGCCAGACACGAGTCAACTATAAATCTCCAGCCTCGTTTTTGTAAATAAAAACTCCTCCTTCCACACTTGTTGTCCCCCCCGTAACTTAATTATGAGGCAGTATGTCAAGAACAAATAGTATTACTATTGCAATAAAAGCAGCGTTATAATTTTTCTCCTTCTCCAAAAACACTTCCGATCAGTAAATACATTGTCTTTTAATAACATACCCTTGTATTCAATCGGTTACCTTAATATAGTACTAGGGGGCCAGACCTAACTATATCCAAAGCCGGGGTGAGTGAGCCCGACCATGCGATATGCCGACACAAGTAGAGACGGACCGTGCTGGTATGACGATATTAAGTATATCCAAAGAAAAAAATTCAATATGTCTACTATGAGAACATTTTTTGAGAACATCACCCTGGATACTTGAAGCAGGGTCGTACCAGGAACACCATCGCTAAACTCACAAGCGATCCCCTTATACGGTGTCGTATCCATTTGCCGATTGACCCTCGCTCATATGTTGCGATAAAAATGCCAAGTAACAACAATGGTATAAAAACATTTTAATAAGACATGATCTGACATGGGCACTATGAAATTAATCCACATGCAGCTTTCAATGTCCGACGCGTGATAAAAGAAAAAAATGTCACTTACTGCCTTCGTCGCCTTGCGCGAACCCCTTTGCCAGGTGGCGGGCCGCCAACAAAAGTCAAGTCAAACTTCGACTCCTCCAGAATGTCCCATATTTTGTTAGGGATGGCGCCCAAAGATAAGTCAGAAGGAATATCAAGCACTCCTCTAGGCAGTGACTGAATAGTCCACGCAGTGTGGTCTTTGTCTCGAAGGGTAATAGTATCATCCCATGTCTCGAGATTTTTCGCGTCTTTGTACACCGGTAAATATTGTCTAGCTTTTGGATCCTCAACAGGGTCCATGCTTCTCCAAAAATGGAGTACCGGTTGTATTGTTTTTGCTGCTAAGGATCTCTTCGATGTCCGTGCTGCCCGTGTAGTCTGCGGGACCGCCACAGCTCGCATGAGATAAAGATCTGAGAGAGTGTCATCGGCAACATGAGATTCTGCCGGTCTCAACAGATAAAAAGCGTCTCGGACCCACTTGATGGCCGCAATCGCCTCTCCTTCCTTCCATCCCACATGTCGAATGTCCACATTACCCGCGTTCGGGTTAGTGTCCTTCTCCCCTCCTCCTCCATGGACATCCGTCGCTCGCGTCGACCTTGCCACCTTCCTCGGTTGGTCGAAGATGAGATCGTTTTGCCCTCTCCTCCTCTGCGCCTCCGTGAACTTCTCCTTCGTACCGCCGCGGACTATGGGGGCTTTAGACTGAGTCCCCGCCGCGCTTTTGCGGTTTGAGTCTTCCTTACTCTCCTTCTCGGTCTCCTCCTTCTCCGTGACAGGTGCCCGATAGGCATTCTCCTCCTCTAAGGTATCCTCCTTCTGTATAGGCGGTACCTCTTTGAAATCCTCCTTCATCCGTTTCAACGCCTCCTCAACGGATTCATCCTCAAGTAAGAAGGGGTCATATTTGATCAGCCTTCGAACATTCACGATTTGCACCTTCCCTCTACCCCTGATCTTATAGTTCAGAGGTCCCATCTGATCCATGATCTGGTATGGTCCTTTCCAGTGGGTAAACAGCTTAGAGCTAACCCCCTTAGGGACTTGAGGATGGTACAAGAGTACAATATCCCCAACCTGGAAGCGGACTTGATCTAAGTGCGCTTGTCGCACTCCTTGTGCGTCAGTCTTTCTGCGCTCCGCCTCCCTGTGCGCCGCAACTATTTGTTCCGCCTCCATCTTCGCTCTTAGTCTCATCCCGAACAACTCATCCTCATCTGCCCAAGTGTCTTTTGGATGCAGAAGTGAGGTTGGGATATTAGGCTCTCGGCCGTAAACCAATTGATATGGCGAGACTGAGCTCCTGGCTCCTCCTAATGCCGATGAGGGTAGACAGTTCATTGCAAAGGCAAATGAAGGTGCTGCCTCCACCCAGGCTCTCTGATTCTCCTTCTTCATATTACAGTACATCTTAAGCGAGGCTTTGAGAGGTCTATGTACCCGCTCGATCTTGCCATTCACTCTCGGGTTATAGGCAGTAACATATTGCCATTTCATCCCGTAGTACTTAGATAGTCTGTCGATGACTTCATTATTAAAGTCAGAACCTCGATCAGAACATATCTTTCTAGGCACTCCGATCTGCGAGACGATCCTATCGATCAGAGCCTCCGCAGTTGTCTTGCCTGTAGCGTCCTTAACAGGAACAACCCAGACATAATTGGTGGCTCGATCTATTGCGGTAAGAAGGTATCTGTACCCTTCTGCCGATTCGGGGAAAGGTCCCACATGATCGATGTGTAAAATTTCAAACATCCCAGCGTGTAACGGGAATGTACCGATCAGGCCAAAGTTCGCCTTCAGCGGTGTCTTTGTGGTTTTGCATGGGATGCATGCGTCCATTTCCCTGTCTATCTCCTCCTTGATCCCTTTCCACCAAAATCGCCTCGCTATGAACCAATGAGTTCTTTGTCGACCCGGATGTGCCAGTAAGGGACAGTTATGGGCTGCGACATATATAAAGCGCCTCAACTTCTCTGGTACCCAGAGAGTCCATTTGTCAGGCTGTGATGCAAATTTGCCATGCTGGCCCTTGTACCACAATAGCCCATCTCTCCACGCCATCTCCTTCATCTGATCTTTGATCTGTGGAGTCTTTTTAAGCTCATTAGGGTTCTTGTATAACGTTATGAGCTCCTTGAACTCCGGATCCGTCGCCTGTTGCTGCCTCCACGCGGTAGGCGAGGCGATATGAATAGTACCGTCCTCCAACCTTACTCCTACCCTTTCCGGGTCTTCATCAAGCTCGCTTCGATTTTCCCGTGGAGGTTCACCTCAGTCGTCTCCTCCTCTTCTTTTATATTCGCCTTCGCGTTCTCGTATGCCTCATAAGACCACTCAGCGTCTTCGAGAACATGCGCCTCACAGCATATGCCATGATCCGGGCCTTGAGGACTATATCGTAGACCCGTGCGGTCATAACGAACGCCTCTTGCCATCTGCATCGCCTCTATGCGGCTTACCTCGTATACCTTGTCCGTGGACAGGTCCATCATCTCCACTGATGATACGAGAGCCGACACCTCCGACTGAAACTCTAGCCTGGAAAGGCTATCAGCGACTACGTTTCGCTTTCCCGGTAAGTAGACCATCGTGAAATTGAAACATGACAAGAAAGCTTGCCACCGCGCCAAACGGCCGGTTTGTTCATGATTCATCAACCAAAGAAGGTTGTGATGATCGGTACTAACCGTGAATAGAGGTCCTCCCCACAAGTATTCTCTGAGCCTCTTGAGAGCCCATACTACTGCCAACGCCTCCCTCTGTCGCGTGCAGTAATTTCGCTCCGCCGCACACAGCTTTCTACTAATAAACATGATCGGGCGCAACTTTTTCTCCTCATCTTCTTGTTGCAGCATCGCGCCAATCGCAAACTTAGATGCATCCGTGTCGACTACGAACGGTTTCGTAAAGTCAGGCATCATAAGTACTAATCCGCCGTCCTTGGGATCTTTATAAATGATATCTTTGAGCGTATTAAACGCCTGCAAAGCCTCCTCATCCCACTCCTCAAAGTCTCCAAAATCAATCATCTTCTCCAGCTTAGCCCGAGTTGCACCCCAATCGGGTATGAACTGGCTGTAGTACTGTGCCATCGCAAGAAAAGAGTGTAACTCCGTGCGATTCTTTGGCAACTGTCTACTCATGATCTCCTCCCTCTTTTCGCGCGATATCGAGAACCTATTATGAGAAATCTCGTAACCCAAATACGTCACACTTGTCCTGGCAAGCTGACATTTCTTTAGGTTGCATTTCAGGCCAAAAGCTCCGATGCGCCTGAAGACATCTGACAAGTGATCGATATGCTCTTCCATTGTGTTAGAGTATACGATGATGTCATCGATGTAGCAAAATGCATATTCTCCCGCCTTCTGTCCTCTCCTTCTCATAAAACCATCCTCCGACTGGTCGTCATATTGACCGCTCAGCATCTTCTGCATCGCCTTCTGAAAGAGTCCCGGGGCCTGTTTAAGTCCCATCGGAAGCACCTTCCACTGGTATATTTCCATACCGACAACGAATGCAGTCAGCCATCTGGATTTCTCGTCCAGTGGTATCTGCCAGAAGCCGTTCTTAAGGTCGATGACCGAATAGAATTTAGCATTCCGCAGCACTCTTCTGCCCTTTCTAAGGTCGGCAGAGGATTTCTCTCTTCCTCTAGCACCTTATTCACACGGGCATAATTGATCGTCAAGCGCCATTCTCCTCCTGGCTTAGGGACGATTTTCGGTTGAGAGACAATTGGAGATGTAGATCTCTCAATAAAGTCCTCATCGAGCAACTGTCTCACATTCTCCTCCGCTATTTTTGCCTCATGTATGCTCAAATTTGCCCTCCGTGGTGCCGGAGATGGCTCCGCACCCGGTATCTTGTAAATGACAGCAGTGAAGTCATCCGACTTTACACCACCTGCCCGAGGAGGGTCGAAAATTTCTCTGTACGCCTCCATCTTAGCTTTGAGAAACGCCTTCTCTCTCTCCGAACCCATTCCTTCTTCTAAAATTTTCCGCGCCACCGCTTGGAAATCTTCCTCCGACATCTTCTTATGCTCCTTGAGGGGCGCTAAGTCCTCCTCCAAACTCAAATCTTCCTCGGACAAATCGTCTAGTCCCGTTCTTTCATACGTGACTGTGTCCGGCTCATCATCATGACCGAGTCCGACAAGCATATCAATAAGGTTCGCGTATTGTATCGGAGCCTTACGGGTGTAGAAACCATCAAAGCATGTGAAAGCTTGAGGTATCAATTTCAACTTGTCCTGGGCTCTGAGCTTTTGCTTGTATGCACTGCTCTGCTCCCGAGACCCGAGTCGACAAGCCACCACTAACTGTTGCTTGCGAGAAGGAACAGGTATAGGATGATCAATAAGCCGGTCCCTTATCTCCTGTGCCCAGATCGCCTTCTCATTGTATGGCAGAATGACAGTATACGGCTTGTTGCTCTCAAACAGAGTCCGTAGACACTTTTTCACTTCAGTTAATGAGCGCGGCCAGGTAGGCACATCGCCCCAAAAGTTCGTGATAAAAGTTTTAATGTCATCCGCTGGAGTATCGGGGATACGCCCCTTCCTCCTTGGCACAAGCGCCTCTCTCTTCTCATCTGACACCTTCGCATGGTAACAGTAGCCATTAGTAATATGGACATCTGCCCCGCCACCTTCTGCGAATCTGGCCAACGACGGGCACTGTTTCGCAACACATATTATCTCCTCATTACGCGCTACGACTAAGTCATCAATAGACTTTCTGTCCCATGCGGGAATCGTAACCGTATACGCCTGCATCTCCGTCTCCCAATTGTCGGTCCAGGTCAGTTCCTCCGGCACTGTGACATAGGGGTGTACATAGGCTTCAGTTGCCTCATGTACGAAGGCCAACTTTTTCCTCTCCGCTGCTAGACTCAGCTCAAAAGCCTCGTATGAGTCAGTAGCAGTCATCGGATTAATATCCTCCTCCTCTCCATTCTTCACTCCATAAATCACCCGCCGTGCGGCGCAATCGATCACAGCCCCCATCGTAGCCAATTGGTCATACGACAGCAGGATTGAACCGTGGTAATCGGGGACAACATAGAGGTCCGCACGATATACTCGACCAGATTTCAATTTGAAAATTAATGTGACGATGCCCGTAATTTCCGTACGGCTGCCTACCCCTTTTAGGGTCCCCTTTGTTTTTCTAATGTTTTTGTCCACCCATGTCCGGTGACTATTCAAAAACTTCTGGCCGACAATATTAATATTCGCCATCGTATCATTACCAACTTTTACTGTGGTTTGTAAAGTTTCACAAAAGAGGTCAGTGTAGCATAGCGCGTCTGGTCTATGTAAACTAGCCGCTAGCACATGAATTTTTCGTTCTAGGGTTTTGAGTCTAAGCTCAAGTTCCTTGTCCTCTTCTCGTTCTCCCCCCTTTTCCGCCAACTTAACTTCTTGAGTCTCCGGGGCTTCCGGTATCTCGAGTGTCTTTTGGACAGAGTCTGGTACACCGAGTGTACTCGTGTCTATAGCAGAGACTATTGAGTCCTTTGGCGGGGGTACGGTCCGCTGCTTCTTCGTAGGAGAAGACCTAGCCTTTGGTTTCGGCTTCCTCTCCTCCATCGCCTTCTTCGCCTTCCTATTCGCATCATTTATCATATTAGCTCTCGAAGGATGAACTAGCAAGTGCTTACCTTGAGGCTTGTGAGGCTGTGTGCCTTCACCTTCACGTCTGGGAGGAACGGAACCGTTCGTATCCTGTTCATCAACAGTAGGCATAACTGTGACTGTCGGATTAAAAAGAACAGTTTTTATCTCCTTCTCTCTCTTCTTTTCCTCTGTCTTCTCCTCCCATCAGTCTACGACGACAACACTTTCACCTGAGCCTGTGTCTTCGTCTTGACGTCCCCCCTCCGTAGCGGTATAAGCTTGCTGGGGGTAGTTGGAGCTGGAACTGGTGCTATAATTCCAGTATCCGTGTCCTCTGGGAGGGCGCGCTGGGGTCCGTCCTCCCCTTCCACGAAAGCCTCGTCCTCGTGGTGCCGCCCCTCTTGGTGTCCCTCGGACCCTCGTGACGATCCTCTCGTCTCTCCTCCTCCTCTAGTCGGCGCCTTTGATCGGCCCGATGTCTCTCTCTTCTCCCTTCTCTTCATTCTGTCAAGGAAGTAAATGATGGCCTCCCGGAACTCCGCATCCGAGACCATATTCGCATTCCACCTCCCCTCCTCCAACTCCTTCTTGTACATGGCGTACATGGTCTTTTTCATGCCTTCGAGCTCTCTAAGGAAAAGATTTCGCTGCCTATCA
>WBZZ01001651.1:5000-12500 GCA_019918135.1 Paulinella micropora
CCTCCTCCAACTTTACTATGCACATGTATACCCCCTACTTATGTATGGTATCTCTATGTGGGGATCTGATGAATACAACACCATTATACATCCACTCATTATCATCCAAAAACGTATAGTCCGTCTGATCTGCCTCAAATCATGGAGAACACCTACCAAACCATTTTTTGCCAACTACGCCTACTCAACATACGTAACATGTATAAATATAGCGTATGCATGGATGCACACTCCCTTATTTACCCAGCCTTCAAGGCTTTCCTACCCCTCCACTACAACAAAATCCAACCACTCACTGCAATACATAGCTACAATACTAGGCGCTCATCAAGGAAGCATTGGTACAACGACTCAACGACCAGCCAGTATAGCAGAGCAGCACAAGCGCAGTTGAATAAGCTGCCGGAACGCCTGAGGAATATCACCTATAAAGCTGAATTCAAGAATGAACTCAAGCTATATCTCCTGACTTTACAGAAACTTTGACTCTCGCTCCATCCCTCTCTCTCTCTCTCTCTCTCTCTCTCTCTCTCTCTCTCTCTCTATATATATATATATATATATATATATATCTCAACCTCCCCCCAATATCCTGGAAATTTCTTATACCAATCATGACGAATGGTTGGTGGGATAGCAATAGCTAGCATAGCTAATTGTTAGCGCTATAGATAACAGGACTTTATTACCCCAATGAAAGAAACCCTAAACGGTTTGTCCACGTTTAATGTTTCTTAGTGGTCGTTGGGATCTCTATCCTTCCCTTTACTTATACCTGCTCTTTTGTCCATATCTTAACCACCTCTCTCTCTCTCTCTCTAGGATCTCTCTCTCTCTCTCCTCTAACTTCATATATATATGTATATATATATATTATATATATATATACATATATATATATATATATATATATAATATGTATACATATACATATACATATAACCTTTTCGTCATTTTATTTTACTTTATTTTTATTTTCTTATTTTTTTATTTTTTATTTTTTATTTTATTTCTAATTTCACCTTAATACTTTCAATCTTTTTTATTTTGATATTTAAATATTTTAATAATTTAATTTTTTTTCATGATTCTTAATATTTTGAGAAGTAGGTCACCATCTAGTTAAATCAATAGCTCTTGAGCTAACGATTTGTATGGATGACCAAAGGTTAGATTTCTTAACTTCATTAAATCGAAGGCCTAGGCCTAGTAGTAGTAGTAGTAGTTTAATAGGAATGACAGAACTGTATCACTATAGGCAAACCAGAAGCAGGACTACTGGAATGGAGGAGGAAGAGACGGGCAAGACTATGTCATTGTCAGTAGTCCCCTTCTCTAATCGCTTTTTTGCGGGGTCATGTCTAGGATATCGGCTGGCCGGCCCTAAAAAAAGATAAAAGCCTATACACCAAATATTGTGGGCATATTCGCGGCTGAATACTCAAAGACAGCAAAATGACAGTGGTCTTACATGTTGAGGTTTTCCCAATATGAAATGCAATAGATCTTTAGTTTGTTTGGAGCCATGTTGTGGTCATCGTTGGGAAGGTAGTACACATGCAAACACTGAATGCCCATTTCTCTTTAGGTAAACAAAGATGTTGTTCCTGCTTGCGTTGTCCTGTGTGTCGCGGTCGCAAGCAGTGCACACACAACCCGATCCAGAAATTGCGCGCATACTGGGTGCATCCACAATTTCTCAATTTCTGGATGCAGAGACTGTTGAAGAGGTCACGAGTACTGTTACGAACTTGTGTCAATTTTAACATAGCCAGAACTTTTCTTACTCATAACCCTCACCTCTGTTTCTAGGTGCACCTTCGTACTGATGATAAGTCCACCAAAGGTTTCCGCGTCTCTCCAGCTATGGTATTGTCTGCAATGCAAGCCGCCGGATTCGACGACCCCCATCTTGTCAAAGGTCAAATTGAGTCGCCACCGTGCCCACCATCTTGGTTGTTCTACGTAACTATGTACTTTCATACCTGTGTATGTGTATGTATGCATGTATGTATGCATGTAATAGTAATGTAATGTAATGTAATGTAATGTAATGTAATGTAATGTAATAATGTAATGTAATTTAATGTAATGTAATTTAATGTAATGTTTAATGTAATGTTTAATGTAATGTGAATGTAATGTGAATGTAATGTGAATGTAATGTGAATGTAATGTGAATGTAATGTGAATGTAATGTGAATGTAATGTGAATGTAATGTGAATGTAATGTGAATGTAATGTGAATGTAATGTTAATGTAAATGTTAATGTAATGGTACTGTAATGTTAACGTAATGTTAAGGGTACCCTTTATGTAATTCATGTAATGTTAATGTAATGTTAATGTAATGTTAACGTAATGTTAACCTAATGTTAACGTAATGTTGATGTAATGTAAACGTAATGTTAATGTAATGTTAATATAATGTTAATATAATGTTAATGTAATGTTAATGTAATGTTAATGTAATGTTAATGTAATGTTAAGGTAATGTCAAGGTAATGTCAAGGTAATGTAATGTAATGTAATGTAATGTAGTGTAGTGTAATGTAGTGTAATGTAGTGTAATCTAGTGTAGTATAGTGTAATGTAGTGTAATGTAGTGTAGTATAGTGTAATGTAGTGTAATGTATAGTGTAATTTAGTGTAATTTAGTGTCATGTAGTCTGTGTGTAATGTAGTGTAAATGTAGTGCAATGCAGTGTATGCAGTGTAAATGTAGTGCAATGCAGTGTATGCAGTGTATGCAGTGTAATGTAGTGTCATGTAGTGTAATGTAGTATAATGTAGTATAATGTAGTGCAATTCAACGAAATTCAATGTACTGGAATGTAATACAATGTAATATAATGTAACTTAATATAACGTAACATGACGCAACGTAAAATATGTGACGTAAATATGTAACGTGGATATGTAACGTGGATATGTAACGTGCATATGTAACGTACATATGTAACCTAAATTGTAACGTAATCTAGCGTAACGTAACGTAACTTAACGAAACGTGTTATAATGTAATCCTCAGCTGTAAGTGATATATATGGTATACTTTCATAGTATTCTGGTTTGTACAGGTAATATCGTGTTCGGAGCGCTGCGTGTGGAGGATAAACTATACGATCAAGTCATGGTGGTATGAATAAACACGCAATCAAGGCATTCAAGTGGCAAAATCTCCCATTTTTGAACTCATTTTTCTCAATCAATGTCTGACGAAATCAGAAGCTCCTTTTTTCTGACATTAGTCGATATCTCATCTAGCTAGCTATCTATCTATCTATCTATCTATCTATCTATCTATCTATCTATCTATCTATCTATCTATAGTAAAATGCTGAACACGTCGTTTGAAAGTTCTATAGATAGATAGATAGATAGATAGATAGATAGATAGATAGATAGATAGATAGATAGATAGATAGATAGATAGATAGATAGATAGGTAGGTGGGTAGGTAGGTAGGGTAGGTAGGTAGGGTAGGTAGGTGGGTAGGTAGGTAGGTAGGTAGGTAGATAGATAGATAGATAGATAGATAGATAGATAGATAGATAGATAGATAGATAGATAGATAGATAGATAGATAGATGAAATATCGACTAATGTCAGAAAAAAGGAGCTTCTGATTTCGTCAACCAGGAAGTCTGTGGGTAAAGTATTAACCCGATGCCCAGCTAAGCCGTGATCTTTGCACGGAAGGGACTGATACAGGCAATACCAAAGCTCCCTAGTACCAGGCGGGGCCAGGGCTCGTTCCATAAAGCGCCCCTTGCAGAACGAGCTCCCACCTCCATTACAGAGGGCCCAGTAAGCAGATGGAGTTTCGAGACTGTTCGACAGTCTAGTATAAACCGACAGAGCACTGTGGGTTTTATTCCGGGCTCAACAAGCGAGAAAGGGCACCCTGAGGGAACAGGATTGTGCTTCCCGTCGCTATTTCGGCATGTGACTTATAGGCGTATGGCTAGGCACACATAAGGCACCCCACCACGGGCCCAGCACACCCACACCATCCCCTAATTCTCTGTCTGTCGACAGATGGCACCCAGTTCAAAAAACCAAGCCCAAGGGAGGGTCAGTGACACCTCAAGTGGCCTTGGTTCGCTCCGTGGAGTAAGTGATAAGATCAACTGATGAAACAGATAGATAGATAGATAGATAGATAGATACTTTTTGCGCTTTCAGACGATGGCTTCGGCATGGTCATATCACAGCGATCGATGGAAAAGTATGATATCCAAGTTGGATGATGGTTCCCTTTTTGAAATGTCTCGGTAATAAGTTCACGATCAAGTCATGGTGGTACAAACACGCAATCAAGATTTGTTGTTGTTGTTGTTGTTGTTGTTGTTGTTGTACAACAACAACAAATCTTGATTTTGTTGTTGTTGTTGCGCAAACACGTTCAATCAGAAAAGGACTTGCTACTCGAAGGGTGGAAATCGTAACAGCATAAATCAAAGAGTGTCAAAAGTGACACCTAAACTGCAGTAGTTGCAAACAGAAAAGACCCTTCCATGCGACTCTTAGAAGTAGTAGTAGTAATTTAATAGGAAATTTACGAAGACTGTATTCATGAAGACAAACCAGAAGCAGGACTACTTGAATGACTCACGACAAAGGTAAAATGAACACAAAAACAGAGAGACACACAGACATACAAACACACATATCGCCGACGACATTCAAAAAAGAAAAATCATCTAACTTTTATCTCATAGTTTTTCATCAATCACTGTGCTACGACCATGGTGAAGCCATCGTCTGAAAGCTTGAGACAAGAACTTTCCAACGACATATTCAGGCATTTTACATCGTCAACGACTTTGATATGGAAGAAAAAAAATTCAATTGTTGTGCCCGTTGTTCGATTTTGAGTCAGTTTTTGGATTTTGTGACAAAATTCAAATTTCTCAATTTAACGGTAACATTTCGATGAAATTTTATCGTTTTGCGGACGAATGTAGCCATTAATTGAACACAAAACAATTCCAACTAAAATCAAATTCCAACCACAATCGAGATTCCAATCAAAACATGAAAAGTAGTTTTTTTTTTTTTTCACATGAACGTCCTTAAGAACATTGATTGTGAAAAAATCTCTCGTGTAGGTGTTGGAAGAGAGGTCAGTTCGCGTCGAGCTTCTTGAGCACAAACACGCACACGACCCACGAGGTATCAATACGCAGTCTGTTCTTTCAGCTTGGAGGCCCACATCTTTTTTTTTTATTTTTTTTTTTATTTTTTTTTTAACTGCCTTGTTGTCCCTTCCATCGCCCTTCAACTGCTTTTTGTCCCTTACTTGCGCTCCAACTGTCGTTTTGTCCCTACGATCGCCCTTCAACTGCCGTTTTGTCCCTTCCATTGTATTGAACTGCCTTTTTGTCCCTCCATCGCATACAAATGCCTCTCTAGTGCCTTGTTGTCCATTCCATTACCTCTCTACTGCCATTTTGCTCCTTCCATTGCCTCTCTGCTGCCACCTTATATTGCCTCTCTCGCTGATCTTAGTCGCGCTCAACTTCGTCAACGCATGGAACAGAGAGAAACAATTCTCCACAGCCTTCGTGGACGCTGAGGGGGACATTCGCCTGCAGGCCGAAGATCCTGTAGTCCGTTCAGCGCAAGACTTGCAAGACTTCTTCCTGACTTGCCGTGTGTCCGTCATGCATTTCCACGAGGCGCTACAACAGCTGGCCGCAAAAGCCGAGCTCCGCCGTTGATATTTTATACGCAAACTTTTTAAATTTTAATAAAAAATGTTTTTCACTCGAAGGGATGAGCGGGAAGCGTCAGACTCATGATTAAAATTGATATCAAGTGTAACCGGAACAGCTACTCTGACACTTAGCCGTCACCCGTGCCTGAGCCTCAACGGTAGAAGGGCAGACCAAGTATAAAAGTCTCTGAAGCTCTGCATGACCTTAAACCGGCCCGCTGTGATTTTATTATTATAGTATTCAAGTATTATTGTATTATGGCATTGAAACCAAACTGAGTTGGGAGGCCTAGGCGAAAATGACTGGGAACGGCAAAATGACAGTTAAACAATGATTGCGTTTTCCGTCTCTTGCCCACAAATTTACCGTAACACGTTTCACGGGAAATCGGGAGAAAAGATAATTCCGAGTGGGAAAAAGGCAATGGTTAATCTTTTCCGCCTAAAAAGAATCTTTGACTTAGTCGTTTGAAATCATTTCTGAACGGAATCAAAAACTAGTTATTAATAGTGAAGTCGAAAACTAGTTATTAATAGTGAAGTCGAAACGTCGTGCAGAGGAGAATCTAATGAACCGGTCAAAAAGAGTGACTTGAATTGTCAACGGTAAAGGTTTTGGCCGGTCGTTAAGGTTGTTACAAGGTGCAGGCTATAGTATTAATAATCATCATCACTTTTCGAATCGCTAATGCTTTTTTTTTTTTTGTACTATTAATAGCTTGACCGAAAAAACTATGATTTTTCCTCAATGATTATTATCCGCAGTGTTAATACTTAATACGAGTGAATGAAGAACGCTTCAGCCTTGCTTTTTTTTAACGCAAACACTGTTAATCATAAAATACAATGCTTTTGTATAGCTGAAAATGAAGCAAGTAAGACGCTTGAAGGGGAATATCGTACGAATATCAGTCGTAACAGGAGCGAGCAAAGGGAGATTCTCAGAAGAAACTTGGCCGACTACAGGGGTAAATAATACTGAATGGGCAAAGCGAAGTGAAAAAATACGCTTATCAGAGGAGATGAAGATATCGTTGATATATTACTACCATAATCAATGATATTCTTTATATAATAACTAACGTTGTTATATCAGGCTACTAGGTTACTGTTATTATTACAAAAAAGCGCGATACTAACGTTGTTATATCAGGCTACTAAGTTACAGTTATTATTACAAAAGAGCGCGATACTAATGCGCCTCATATTATACAATTACTTATAATTTATACTATCACTTTCTAAGTGACATTGGAGGCTGTAGCAGCGACGTAGTGCGCACAATGCCTTCTCCTTAGGGGGGGGGGGGGGTTGCCAAAAAAAAAAAAAAGGAAAAAAAAAAAAGGGCTACGCGGTGACTTGTGTGACTGTTGTGACGGTGGTAGTGGTGACAGTGGTGGCAGTTGTGCCGCTCAGTGGCTTGCCGTCAGGAGTAACGGGGCTGGGGAAAGCCGGGAAAGGCTGCAAAGAAGGCTGGATAGGCTGAGAGATAGGCTGAGAGATAGGCTGTTGTCCTTCCGTCGTGACAGTGGAGGCCGTGATATTCTCCTTTTGATCGGGCATCGGACTCACCTTACCATCACCTACGTATGTATGTTATCTATTGTATTGTGTGTTATGTATTGAATATTATGTATTGTATTGTATTGTATTGTATTGTATTGTATTGTATTGTATGTATGTATGTATGTATGTATGTACGTACGTACGTACGTACGTATGTATGTATGTATGTATGTATGTACGTACGTACGTATCTATGTATGTATGTATGCATG
>WBZZ01001651.1:20000-47500 GCA_019918135.1 Paulinella micropora
TGAAACGGATAGGCCCTGCGCAAATCAAAAGTAGGTAGAGGTAGGTAGGTAGGTAGGTAGGTAGGTAGGTAGGTAGGTAGGTATGTGTGTGTCTGTCTGTCTGTCTCTGTCTCTGTGTCTGTCTCTCTGTCTCTCTCTCTCTCTCTCTCTCTCTCTCTCTCTATCTCTCTATCTCTGTGTGTGTGTGTGTGTCTGTGTCTGTCTCTCTCTCTCTCTCTCTCTCTCTCTCTCCATCTCTACTTACCTACCAATCGAGAGAGGGAGAGAGAGAGAGAGAGAGAGAGAGAGAGAGAGAGAGAGAGAGAGAGAGAGAATCATTACCATCGCGATAGTTCTTTTCATCATTTACTTTGATCCTCTTCGTCCCGTTCTCACTCACTGCAGCAGAATCAACCTCTCCTATATACATCCATCCATCCATACATACATATACATACATATACATACATACATACATACACTCGCTCGCTCACTCGTACATATGCATCAGATAATAACGTATGCATGCATATATACGTAGGTACATACATACATACATACATACATACATACATGCATGCATACATACACGTATATAACATGACATAACATACTTACGTTTCTTGAAGTTTTTCTTCTCCTTTCCATCCACGATTTCTTCGTCTTTTTCCTCTTCTTCGTCTTCTTCTTCTTCCTCTGTCTCTTCATCTTCCTCAGCCGCTTCCTTGGTAGGTTCTTCCCCGTCTGAGGATATGCTCTAAGTAGATAGATATATATAATTTGATAGGTAGGTAGGTAGGTAGATAGGTAGGTAGAAGGGTAGGTAGGTAGGTAGGTAGGTAGGTAGGTTGGTAGGTAGGTAGATAGATAGATAGATAGATGAGATATCGCAAAAGGAATGTAGTCCTTGCAAAGGAACGCAGTTTCATATCAAACAGCAATAGATAGATGGATAGATAGATAGATAGATAGATAGATAGATAGATAGATAGATAGATAGATAGATAGATAGATAGATAGATAGATAGATAGATAAATAGATAGATAGATAGATAGATAGATGGATGGATGGATGGATAGATGGATGGATGGATGGATGGATGGATAGATAGATAGATCGATATATATATATTTATATATATACATATATATATACATATAGATAGATAGATAGATAGATAGATAGATAGATAGATACATAGATAGATAGATAGATAGATAGATAGATAGATAGATAGATAGATAGATAGATAGATACACCTCTTCGTCTGGTGAAGGCGGAACGGTGGTATTGACGGGCCTACATGCATTACATTACATTAAACTACATTGCATTACATTGCATTACATTACATGACCTTACATTGCATTACAATGCATTGCATTACGTTACATTACATTACAATACAATACATTAGATTAGATTAGATTACATTACATTACATTATATTGTATTGTATTACATATGCATACATACATACATACATACATACATGCATACATACATACATACCGAGCGGACAGTTGGTGCTCGTTGTGCGGATATGCGCCCTCTTTTGCAGCATTCTGTAACGGCTCTTTCGCGGGGTGCAATGGCTCTTTCGCTGAGTGTAAAGGTAGGGCAGGAGAAACGGACGCGGCGTTGATCGCTCCGGGTTGTAAAGCATACGCGGCGGAAGCGGAGTAGGTAGTATGGGTGGAGGTGTGGACAGTGTAGCTACGACTGCCGTGGCTAGGATGGCTAGAGTCAGCATGACCACCGTGGCTCATATGGTTCACATGGCTTGGGTAGCTAGCATGGCTTTTAGTATGGTCAGGATGACCAGCGTGGCTTACATGGCTAGGATGGCCTTGTGTATGGCCGGTATGACCAGAATGGCTCATGTGGCTAGCATGGCTTTTGGTATGGTCAGCATGACCAGCATGGCTCATATGGCTAGCACGGCTTTTAGAATGGTCAGCATGACCAGGATGGCTCACATGGGTCGCACGCACCGCAGCCGGGGCCATGACCATAGCATGCGCTTGCAAAGGAGGTGAAACAAAAAATCGTAGCGGACCATGAGCGTTGACGGGCGGGGTCAGCACACTGGTGCAAAGTCCGGGCAGGCTGCCAGACACAGGCACGTGGCTGTCCATGTACATGGCTTGTGAAGAGTAATCCACCAGTTGCCCATTGATGACGCGTAACGGGCGCGGGGCGAGCGGCGGCACGTACGTACTGTGTCGCATCGGTTGAGTAGGACGGGTTACTTCCTGGACCATAGGCCGGGAGAAGGGTGGTAACGGAATAGATTCGGGGTTGGACGCCCACAGCGGCATGATGATTTCAAGTTGGGCGGTGTTTGGTCGCGGCTTGGCTGGGTGGCCTGTGAGGTATGGCGGGCGGCTGAGCCCTGCGATAGCCGGCGGAGTGTCCGACCTGTTGCCCACAAAACACAAACACACACACACACACACACAAACACACACACACAAACACACACGCAAACACAAACACAAACGCACAAAGCACACACGCACACAACGCATTGATCGAACTGTAGCAGAACACGATACTGCCTACACAACCCAGACAAAATATAGCAAAGAGGCACAACTTCAGAGATCCTCCAAGGTTTGGTACAAACCTTTTTCATTCAAAGTTTTCTGCCGAAGAGATGAAGAGAGTATAGAGGAGAGATGAGAGAGAGGGGGGGGGGGGGCGGGAGAGAGGGGGGGGGGGGGGGGGGGGGGGGGGGCGGGAGAGAGAGAGAGAGATGGAGAGAGAGAGATGGAGAGAGAGCGAGAGAGAGAGAGAGAGAGAGAGAGAGAGAGAGAGAGAGAGAGAGAGAGAGAGAGAGAGAGAGAGAGAGAGAGAGAGAGAGAGAGAGAGAGAGAGAGAGGGAGAGAGAAAGAGAGGGGCGCAGGGGAGGGAAGCGGAAGGGAAGGGAAAGGGAAGGGAAGGGAAAGGGAAGGGAAGGGAAAGGGAAGGGAAGCGAAAGGGAAGGAGGGGTAGGAAGGAGAGGAAAGGGGCAGGGAGGCAGAGGGGCAGGGAGGCAGAGGGGCAGGGCGACGGGGAGGGAAGGAGGGTGGGAGGAAGGGAAGAGGGGAAGAATGAGTACTAGAATGGAAAGGGAAAGAAGGGAAAAGAAAGAAGAAAGAAGATGTTTCCTTCTAAGAACCCGGAATTTACTCCTTTCAATATCTTAACACCCGCTGTGAGGAAAATGAAACAGCCGCAAAATCGTTGAGTTTGGTGAGGTTGGCCAGATGCCTTTTCAAATAGTGGCCACAGTCTACAGGAGTAAGTACTGGAGTAATTTTCAAACGCTAACGTGCTGTGTACACTCTCCAACGTCCTGCCTTTTGCAAAACTTGCGGAATGCAAAAAATGGAGATAGTTAGTGACACATTTCCAAATTGCGCTATTTTGTTTGGCTTTTGCTTCAAAAAAAAAAAAACGTTAGGATTTCGTCCGAACTATTGCCTTCCAAGTAAGCTTGTTTTCCTGCGCAGTTTCATCTCATGAACAAATGGCCAGAAAACTCCGTTTTTTTTTTTTTTTTCGTGGTGGCGGTCGTCGGCTGTGCGTTTGATGGCCTGTATGAGGTTAACACTTCCAAAAGTGGAAGCGTTTTCCTCGGTCCTCCAAAATTTTGATTCTTTTCACCGCAAGAATGACTGCGTAAGAAGTAGAGTGACAGTGTCATAGCTCCAACAGCAATGGATGAAAAAAACATAAGAAGTCAGATCTGCGGTGAAAAGCGTTATTTCACGTCACAGTGTAAAAATGTCAGACGGAAAAAGTTGCCTGCGCAGCCGTAAAGCAAATGTTTTCCTTTTTGTTTTTGCGGTGATTTTTCACATCAAAACACAAAACAGAACTCGTTTTTTTTCCCCGGCTTGAGTTCTGTGTTCTCGAATGCAACTTGCGGAAAGCACCTGACATGGTCAGGCACACGAAGTCACAAACACCCAAACACCCCTAGGTTGTTCTCGCGATGCACTACGTTGAGCACAAAATCAAACCAATTGGCTTACAACCAAGTGCAGGATATTACTTCCGCTCTACAACTAGTACAAGACGATGGCTCTGCTCTACGCAGCTGTTTCCTCCATGATATTTCTGCCTGCAGTCTACGGTGACAGTGTGCTCATCACTGTCGCTTCAGCTCCCCACCTCGGCCTTCTGGGTGAGGCGTTTGGTATGACGCTCTCCTTATCCCTGGCGTGGGCTCAAGATGAGGACCCGACAAGTACTGAAGCTACAGAGACTACGGTCGCCAGCCAACCTTCTGCTTGATCAACGCTCAGCCTTCTCTTTCCGGCAACCACAACTTCTGTGTCTCGTTGCATTCAAAATAATATTATTAATTATACTAATAATAATAATAGTGCTTCTCAGTCAATGGCGAATGCATTTCTGCGCATGTGCCTCCATCGTCTCACCCGTGAGAGGGGAGTACGAAGATTTGACGATAGGCTCTACTGACACCCCCGCAAGGCAGCTCCAAGCCTGCCAGACAGACCAATACTTTCAAAGAAAATATCCTTTGAAAATACTGGCACCGACGAGAATCGAACTGGCGACAGGTCCCAAATGGTAGACCTTAACCACTGGGCTATCGCGGTGCCACTAATAATAATAATAATAATAATAATAATAATAATAATGATAATAATAATAATAATAATAATAATAATAATAATAATAATAATAATAATAATAATAATAATAATAATAATAATAATGATAGTGCTTCTCTGTCAATGGCTGATGCATTTCTGCACATGCGCCTCCATCGTCTCACCCGTGAGGGGAGTACGAAGAATTGACGATAAGCTCTAATGACACCCCCGCAAGGGCAGTTCCAACACTTCCAGACGGGCCGGTATGTTCAATGAAAATACTGGTCCAGACGGATCGGTATGTTCAATGAAAATACTGGTGGCACCGACGGGAATCGAACTGGCGACAGGGCCCAGATGGTAGAACTTGACCACTGGGCTATCACGGTGTCCAAAATAATAATGATAATAATAATAATAATAATAATAATAATAATAATAATAATAATAATAATAATAATAATAATAATAATAATAATAATAATAATAATAATAATAATAATAATAGTGCTTCTCTGTCAATGGCTGATGCATTTCTGCACATGCGCCTCCATCGTCTCACCCGTGAGGGGAGTACGAAGAATTGACGATAAGCTCTAATGACACCCCCGCAAGGGCAGTTCCAACACCTTCCAGACGGACCGGTATGTTCAATGAAAATACTGGTCCAGACGGAGCGGTATGTTCAATGAAAATACTGGTGGCACCGACGGGAATCGAACTGGCGACAGGGCCCAGGTGGTAGAACTTGACCACTGGGCTATCACGGTGTCAATAATAATAATAATAATAATAATAATAATAATAATAATAATAATAATAATAATAATAATAATAGTAATATTATATCTGAGGCGTACTGATGCAGCTAACATATCCTCAACGGACATAAGCCTCCAATACCCTTGTTCGAGGTCCTCCACCCCCCCGTGTCAGTCTCTCGCCTGATGATCGGGGCCACCGATGGAGCTCCTGAGGGCAAGACTGCACTAAGCCGAGGTTATTCCGCAGTCCCAGCAACCTCTTGCAAGACGTCACCGAATGTGCAAGTGCATACACCAAGCGCGGTTGCTAGAGCTGCCTCGAAACCCCACCCATAACAATCTGGTGTCTGCTGGGTCCTGGGCTATCAACCAGCATATGCGGAGTTTAAGATCTTTTACGCGCGCAACGACCCTCCTCCCCAGCATCTACCACCAAAGGGTTATGAGTTGGCGTCACAGTTTAACGCCTTGAGGCCATTTGGCTGGAACTCTGTTTAGCAAGTGTGACTAGGTTTTTTCATCGGGATTTCCCTCAAATATGTCACAGTCAACACTCCAAGGCAGATTTACTATATCTGAGGCGTACTGATGCAGCTAATGGCATATCCTCAACGGACATAAGCCTCCAATACCCTTGTTCGAGGTCCTCCACCCCCCCGTGTCAGTCTCTCGCCTGATGATCGGGGCCACCGATGGAGCTCCTGAGGGCAAGACTGCACTAAACCGAGATTATTCCGCAGTCCCAGCAACCTCTTGCAAGACGTCACCGAATGTGCAAGTGCATACACCAAGCGCGGTTGCTAGAGCTGCCTCGAAACCCCACCCATAACAATCTGGTGTCTGCTGGGTCCTGGGCTATCAACCAGCATATGCGGAGTTTAAGATCTTTTACGCGCGCAACGACCCTCCTCCCCAGCATCTACCACCAAAGGGTTATGAGGTGGCGTCACAGTTTAACGCCTTGAGGCCATTGGGCTGGAACTCTGTTAGCAAGTGTGACTTGGTTTTTTCATCGGGATTTCCCTCAAATATGTCACAGTCAACACTCCAAGGCAGATTTACTATATCTGAGGCGTACTGATGCAGCTAATGGCATACCCTCAACGGACATAAGCCTCCAATACCCTTGTTCGAGGTCCTAATAATGATAATAGTAATAATAATAATAATAATATAAGAATAAGAATAATAATAATAATAATAATAATAATAATAATAATAATAATAATAATATAATAATATGATAACAATACTAATAATAATAATAATAATAAATACAGAGACTCACGACTTGCTTGATTTTGTCTACAGGGTATGATTTTCTATGCATTGTACGACCAAGACAAGCTCGACGAACCATTGGTGACTGGCAACGCGCCAGCGTACGCGGATGGTGTGTTGGTGACGTCGCTGGACATCGCGGTGCCCACGCTGGAGAAAGGCAGCAAGGTGCTCACGCACACACTCTCTTTCTCTCTCTCTCTCTCTCTCTCTCTCTCTCTCTCTCTCTTCTCTCTCTCTCTCTCTCTCTAACACACACACACACAGACACACACACACACACACTCTCCCTCTCTCTTTAACACACACAGACACACAGACACACACACACATACACACACACACACACACACATGCACACACACATACACACACAAACACACACAAACACACACACCATGTCTCTCTCTCTCTCTTCTCTCTCTCTCTCTCATTCTCTCTCTCTCTCTCTCTGTCTCTCTCTCTCATTTTCTCTCTCTCTCTCTCTCTCTCTCTCTGTGTCTCTCTCTCTCTCACACACACACACTTGCTTTCTCTCTCTCTCTCTCTCTCTCTCTCTCTCTCTCTCTCTCTCTCTCTCTCTCAAAAGGTGTACAAGTGCGGAGTGAGCTCAGCCAGCAGCGCAGCCGCGCTGGTCAACGCCCAGGCCGACTCAGACAACTCGGTGAGTGTGCACGTCATTCCCGCCGCCCTGTCGCTGCTGCCTCCGCTCATCACAGTCTTCGTGGCCATCGCCACTCGCAACGTGATCTGGGCGCTCTTCAGCGGAGTGTTCTGGGCCGCTTTCCTGGTCTACGACTATAACCTGCTGCAAGCCTTCCTGCGCAGCCTGGACACGTTCGTGGTCAACGCCGTCAGCGACGTGGATCACGTCAACATCATCCTCTTCTCCTGGTTCCTTTCGGGCATGGTGGCAGTGATCCTGCGCTCGGGTGGCGGTTACGGGCTGGCCCAAGGCATGGGCAAATACTGTACCACGGCCAAGAGTACTGGAATGGCCATTTTTGCGCTAGGACTGCTCATCTTCTTCGACGATTACGCCAACACGCTGATCGTGGGGCAAGCCATGCGGCCGCTGTCTGACCTGATGCTCTTGAGCCGCGAGAAGCTGGCCTTTTTGGTAGATGCCACCTCAGCGCCCGTGGCCAGCCTGTCTCCTATCTCGTCCTGGATCGGGTTCGAGCTCAGCCTCATCAGCGACGCCCTGGCGCAGCTCAAGGACTCAGGGGACGTGTCCTGCTACGACGAGTCTGCCTTCATCATCTTCATCAAGACCATCCCCATGCGCTTCTACCCCTTCGCCATGCTGAGCCTGCAGGCGTCTCTCATTCTAGTCCAGAGGGAGATGGGTCCGATGCTGTTTGCGGAGCGACGTGCGCGCAAAGGCAGGGTGAGCGGCGGTGGTCCGGCCATGATGACCACTGTCAACCCCCAGCTTGAGCCTGAGCAAGGCAAGCCGCTGCTCTGGTGGCTGGGCGTGGCCCCGATCGGGTCTGTCATCTTCTTCGTGCTGCTGGCGCTGGTGCTGACCGGCAAGGCGGCGGCGCGCGACGCAGGCGAGACCAACCTGACGGCTGCTGTGATTTTCTCTTACTCAAACTCGTTCGGCGCACTCCTGTGGGGCAGCTTCCTGGGCTCTTTCACCATCTGGCTCTTGTGCTGGGCGGTCAGGACCACGGCCGACGGCGCCGTGACGCACTGCTTCCGGCGTGGCCAGTCCTTGCTGGGCCTGCACGAGTCGCTGCGCGTGTGGGTGGTTGGCGTCAGCAACCTGACCGAGGCCATCGTGGTGCTGATTCTCGCCTGGAGCGTTGGCACCGCCTTCCAAGCCTGCGGCACAGGTGAATTCATCGCATCCGCCGTGTCGGACTCGATCGCGCCAGGAGCGTACCCAACGATTGCGTTCGTGCTGGCGTCACTGCTGGCACTGGTGACGGGCACGTCGTGGGGCACCATGGCGATTCTTTTCCCACTGCTGCTGCCCTCGGCACACCTGGCGGCACCTTGCGACCAGAACACCTTCTATGGGACCATCGCCAGCATCCTGGCGGGTGCCATCTTCGGCGATCACTGCAGCCCCGTCTCGGACACCACGGTGCTGAGCGCCATGTCGTCCATGTGCGACCTTGCCGCGCACGTCAAGACGCAGATGCCGTACGCGCTGCTGGCTGGCATCATGTCCATCGTGCTGGGCACCTTGCCCTCGGGATACAACGCCATGCCCAGCGGTGTGTGCTTGCTGCTTACCATGGCAGGCACGCTGGGCATCTCCTTCTTCCTGACGGCCAAAGTGGACGGCGACGAGGTGGACCCTACCTCACACGTGTTGGCTTACTTCAGCGGCAAGCTCGCCGCGCTCAGGGTCAAGAGTGAGCTTCCTGGTTGTTCCGACAAGGCCTCGACTGAGTCTGGTTCCACGGAAGATGCTCTGGCCAAAGACGTGGAAAACGCTGGTGCGGCTTCGCAGAGCGGCAAGCAGTTGAATGAGGAGGTGGCGATTGAGCTTCCCGAGCTGCGCATGCTGAAGGACGCGGACGCCGGCTGGTCGTCCGAGGCGATCGACGCGGCACAGCTGGGAGTTTCCTTGCAAAATGTAGAGGCGACGCCAGAACTCGGATCTAGCACTCCCTCAGCCAGCCACGGATCATACCCGATAGATTGACCCACGGATAAGCATGCAGTACACAGATTCAGCTTTATTAACGAATGATCATTATAGATTTCAAATCAATCGAACGGCGGCGGGCCCATTCATGTGACACGATTACGATTTCCTGTTCATTACTCACTTCAGTGTTAACAAACTGCGATCATCAGGACAACAGTCACGATGGTGGCAGAGCTGCCGACATGTATAGTATATCGTATGGTAGTATCGTGCTCAAAAACTTGAGCACGTTAAGTGACTTCAATAAAATTGACTCAATCGCCGCGTTGCGCTGAAAATTGAAGCCGTATTGTTGATAATAATATTGCTGGCTACATTAAAGGGTTAATAAGCAACTTGATTACCGTCCGGTATTTTCTCGATTTCAACTTTTTCGTGAAGTTTTATGTCAAAACTTGGTTTTAATTTTCAAACTTGATTTCAACAGTATTATTAATAATAACATTTCGCTTAAATCAGTATGACTGCGTCATGAAGAGGCGCCTCAAGTTTTACGCTTTGAGCAAATTAGTCTCCGGGGGCCATGATGAGAGGCCTTTACTATAGTATCACCGACTCCCTTTGGCGGGTGCAGATTCCGACCCCCGGGTCAGACCAGGCTAAGCAGTCACCGTAGGCTCCAGTAGACAACTTGAACTTGAAGCCGCAATTCACTTGAAGTTAATAAAGTGTCATCATCTTGACTCGTGACATATGTTCTGAAGATTAAACTAGCCACCGCCGGTGACGTGAGTGACTATTATTAATACAAAAATAGATACTGATTACTTTCTATGAATGACTTCATTTTCTCTCAGTCTTTGTTCACGGAGCCCTTGTTTGAAGCCAGAGCCTTTACCAATCATCGTTCCCCGGCTACTAGTATTAATATAACTGGCGACATTCAAGTGATGTCAACCAACTTATTAAAAAAGTTCAACCTATAAAAAAGGATCAACCTATAAAAAAGTTCAACCTATAAAAAAAGTTAGACACTGTTGAACTTTTTATACATATTGAACTTTGTTTATAGGTAGAACTCAAGTTTTTTTATGAAAATTTTTACTGTTGATATTGCTGTTGACATTCAAGACAACAACAAAAATTAGTTTTTCATTTTTGTGTCAGATTTTCATTTTTGTGACAGTTTTTCATTTTTGTGACAAAAATTCAAATTTTCAAATTTAACGGTAACATTTCGTGAAAATTTACGATATTTTGCGGACGAATATAGCTGTTAATTTGAAAAATTCAAATTTTCACCCAAAATCAAAATTCCAACCAAAACTGAAATTCCAACCAAAACAGAAAAATCAATTTTTTTTGTTGTCTTGAATGTCAACAGCAATATTTTCAAGTTTATTCGTTTGATCTTTTTGTACTAGTAGGTCCGGTCGATCTTTTTTTATAGGTTGAACTTTTTATACTGATTGAACTTTTTATTTTATTGTAGTTGAAGAAAACTGATCAAATCAAATTTTCAAAATATTATATATAATTGCGAAAAGAAAATAATTTAATATAATAATTTTAGAACTGAGTGAAAGTAAAATATATATATACAAAAACTGAAACTTGTGACTTTCAAAATTTCAAGTAAGTATCAAGTTTCAAGTTTTTGTAAGTTACTGAGTCATGAAAACAAAACTGCTTGAATTGATGTATTAAAATTATAGAATAATACAATGCCGATACTGCCGCGCCACGAAAGTCAAGTTCGTCCCATTTGCAAAGCCTTCAAAATCTCCTCCCTGAAAGTGCCAGTACCTCTGTGCGCACGCATATCGCTTTAACATTTTGGAAAACAAGTTCAGGGGGCATAAGTTCTGGAAAATATGCAGGCACTCGAATCGGCGATTCTACCTCGAGGGATCGGTAAAGGTTCCACAATGAGTAGCCTCCCAAAGGTTATGGGCCTTGGAACCGAGAAACACATGGGTTTAAAGCAAGAGTACATCACGCAGTTGGATGGAACAACTCGGAACTATTCTGACTTTTGTTACAAGATAGAGAACTATGCGAAAGGCATCAGTGCCTGGCATGGAGAGTGTGTTAAGCTGGCATTCCATGACCCAGCTAAGGCGAAGGTTAAATATCCCTACGACCCTACAAAAGCAATGGAAGTAGAGGAATGGGAGTTGCCAGACGAGCCAGAGTCAGAAGACACTCCAGACTCAGAATCAGAGACAGAAGGCAGTACCTCAGACGGCGGTAGGCAGAGACCCAAAACGAAGAAGGATGAAGGAAAGACGCCTGCAGCAGACAAACCGAAAGAGTGGGCAAAAATGTCTGATGAACAGAAGACACAATGGAAAGAGAAGAGAGCTAAGAGACTGAAGCGAGAGAAGAGAAAAGAGTCTAAACGAGCACACACGTTAAGAGTAAGAACTATACAGAAAGAGAAGAAACATTATGAACGCATGCGAACACTGCAACTCATTCTTTCTGTCGCTTTTTCTCACCCTGTTGTTGTACGTTACTTGCGCACTAAAACAGTGACAGGACCGATAGAGCTGATAGAGGCAGTCAGAGCAAAGTTCGGTTCAATCTCCGGGGTAAGCAAGAATATCAAAGCGCAAATATTTGAGAATATGTATCCAAAACCCGGACAAAATGTTGATGCATGGTTGAACGACTACATTGCGATGAAAGGAGAGGTAGAGAGTCACAGAACACATCCATTTGATGAGGACGATCTCATAAGAGGATTGCTCGCAAAGCTCGCCCGACACCCCGCATACGGAGAGATTTTTAAAGCACTTCACTACAACCTACCACCTAACCTAAGACCCAAATTTGATGACCTAGTCGATAGTGCGAGAGACACTTGGGCACTTTGGAGGAAGGACAAGTGGAAGGAAGAAGAGAAGAGGGAGAGAGCTGACAAGAACACGAGGCAGAAGAGAGAGTCAAACCTCATGTTGGGTGATCAGGGAGATCAAGAGGAAGGGGGTAAGGGCAAGTTCAGAAAGTTTAAGAAGGAAGAATGGTGGCTCAAAGTCACTTGTTATGAGTGTAATGAGAAAGGCCATACGAAGAAGTTTTGACCAAAGAAGAAACCCCATAAGAAAGGTCAAGTGAGTGATGACAAGCACGACAAAAAGAAGAAAAAGGGAAAACCTCAGAAAACTTCTAACAAGAAATCTCACAAAGACCTAACCCTCATCAGAGAGGAAGAACAAGAAGGGGAAGACGAAACCGATACTGACGCTTTACTCGTACACTTGAGGGGAGATGTTCCACACGAAACTGGGGAAACCCCTGATGGCGAGAGAGGCAGGGAGAGAGCGAACGTCGAGTCTGGGGAACCCCAGATTGAGCCAGGTGTTCGTCCCCTGTCACCAAATCAAACTAGACAAAGTGACGAAAGAGGGAGTCCCTCCGTCACACCCATCTCACGCTCTCAAAGTCAGCTAACCGGGACAATCTCCGCAGACACCCCACCCCAGCGTCACAAACAAACCCCTAAAACACCTTCAACAACATATGGGAGGCATACTCGAGAAAAACCGAGGTCCCTAAAATGTCACGGGAAAAACAAAAAGAACAGTCCTTGTCAGATCTCTCTTGACCATGACAAAAAGGGGCCAAACGCTGCGCAAGCTTCACGAATGGTCTATGGCTTATTTTGCGGGTATCATGCAAAGAAACAAGACCCGGAATATCCCTTGTTAGACTTGTCTGTAAGCCCAGACCTCCGCCCTCCCAAATCCCCTTATTATCCTGACGAGAGAGGTTTGAGAGAGGATGCAGTAGCGAGAGGGATAGTGATACCGCACAACCTCACAGCCACATTCACTGCACAGACTCCACAGAGGAAGGCAGAGAGTGAGAAGAATAAGGTGAAAGGGGAAGTGAGGGGGAGTAGGCGTGAAGAGAAAGCACCGCAAAAACCCACCTCCACCACACAGACACCTCACACCCCATCATCAGCACACGTCACACAGACAGGCGACACGCCAGTGCAGAGTGAGGTCAGTGATGAGGGAGACGATGAAGAAAAGATGGATGATGACCATGACTCACGATGTTCTGATGAGATCAGACATGATATGGCTATGGCAGCATGTGTGGATGATGATGAAATAGACACTGAGCATTTGCAATTTACGCGCAAAGGAAATGTTAAGCAATATGCACTGAAACATAAGAAAGACACTCACGATGTAAGTGGGAGTCCGGCATCTGCCAGACTGCCCAGTGCTGTTGCAGGGACCGGAGAGGCCAAGGGGAAACCACAAGGAGGTATCGCTACAGCCTCTACACCTAAACCAGGTCCAGTACCCCATGCTCAGCCACACACCGACGCACCACCCATCATCACTTTTAGAGACATAGCACAGCTCGCTCAACAACTCACGACAACCTGCGTTAGAGAAAGCAACGGTGAGGTGAGGAGAGTGAGTGAGGGGAAGTTAGTGCTAGATGAGTTCTTGACAGACGTGGTGAGAGCGATAGAGGGAGTGTATATAGCGCATGCAGCCCGCGCAACACTATCCCCACCAGCACAGACCGAAGACACTGTCAGTAACACTCCACAGCCACCAGCACCATTAAAACACCAGAAAAGCAGACAGAACTACGCACTAGTGTTAGATGGTGAGGGAGGACGAGACAAGAAGAACACGATAGTTCAGGATAGTGGATCTTCTGGAGACATTGCATGCAACCCTGAAATATTGCATGACATTAAGTCAGTACCTCCTGTTAGGCTAATATCCGGTAATGGAGAGTGTGAGATAGCACAGGAAGGAACGGCTAGAGTGACTCGGATTAACGGACACGGCAAACCCGTTACGGTGTCGAGGCCCATGCTCCTTGATACCAGGGTACCCGTGAACATAACGTCAACCGGCAGGATGGACCATATCCATCATCGTTATATCGTTCATCAAAATGGACAGCTGATAATCCTAAAGCACCCCATAAGGATAGAAAAGAAGAACGTACTTGTCCTTGGCAGACTCATGTCGACCCTCCTTTACAGGTGGGATGATGAGCTTGACACACCATTGGATATAAACGAGCGTTTTGAACCTCCGCAGAGACAGAATAGAACTGTAGTGGGGTAGGAGGGGAGGGAAACCCCAAGAGAGAAAGAGAGGAGCGTAGACAGACAGAGGGCAAAACGGGGGAAGTAACACTGTATGTGTCTTATCCCCGCAAGCCAGGTTCAATTAGAAAGGTAGATATAGAACTGTTTCACTATCGCAGCCAAACGATACCCCTCCATACCCGGGTATGATACCCGGTATGATACCCCTGGGGTATGAGGGGTATGAGAGAGAGAAGGGGTATTATACCCTCATGGGTATGGGGGGGGGGGGGGGGGGGGGGGGGTATCAGGGGTATGAGGGGTATCGACCTCATACCGCTCAGGGACTTGGAGAAAATTTATTAGGGGGGGGGGGGGGGGGGGGGGGGGTATGATACCCCTCAGGGACTTGGAAGAAAATTTATTAGATAGCATGAGGTGCGAGATGGGGTATGAAACCCCCAGATGGGGTGTGAGGGACTTGGAGAAAATTTATTAGCCGGGGTATCAGATGGGGTATAAGGGACTTGGAGAAAATTTATTAGCAGGGGTATCGATATCAGATGGGGTATGAGGGACTTCGAGAAAATTTATTAGCAGGGGTATCAGATGAGGTATGAGGGACTTAGAGAAAATTTATTAGCCGGGGTATCAGATGGGGTATGAGGGACTTGGAGAAAATTTATTAGCAGGGGTATCAGATGGGGTATGAGGAACTTAGAGAAAATTTATTAGCCGGGGTATCAGATGGGGTATGAGGGACTTGGAGAATATTTATTAGCAGGGGTATCAGATTTATTTATTAATAAGATACGCAACATGGTCCCACTGCCGGATCAATTACAATTATTAATTTGATATCGAGATTGAACTTTTTTTTAAGCTCTAAAAGTGGCAAGTATTTTATTAAAACAGTGAGTAACAGAGAGAAAATGAGGGGTATGAGGGACATAGAGAAAATGAGGGGTATGAGGGACATAGAGAAAATGAGGGGTATGAGGGACATAGAGAAAATTTGAGGGGTATGAGGGACATAGAGAAAATGAGGGGTATGAGGGACATAGAGAAAATTTGAGGGGTATGAGGGACATAGAGAAAATTTGAGGGTATGAAAGACACAGAGAAAATGAGGGGTATGAGGAACATAGAGGGAAAATGAGGGGTATGAGGGACATAGAGAGAAAATGAGGGGTATGAGGGACATAGAGAGAAAATGAGGGGTATGAGGGACATAGAGAGAAAATGAGGGGTATGAGGGACATAGAGAGAAAATGAGTGGAGTATGAGGGACATAGAGAGAAAATGAGGGGTATGAAGAACATAGAGAGAAAATGAGGGGGGTATGAGGGACATAGAGAGAAAATGAGTGGTATGAGGGACATAGAGAGAAAATGAGGGGTATGAGGGACATAGAGAGAAATTGAGGGGTATGAGGGACACATAGAGAAAATGAGGGTATGAGGGACATAGAGAAAATGAGGGGTATGAGGGACATAGAGAAAATGAGGGGTATGACGGACACAGAGAGAAAATGAGGGGTATGAGGGACATAGAGAGAAAATGAGGGGTATGAGGGACATAGACAAAATGAACAACGGTATGAGGGACATAGAGAGAAATTGAGGGGTATGAGGGACATAGAGAAAATAAAGGATATGAGGGACATAGACAAAATGAGGGGTATGAGGGACATAGAGAGAAATTGAGAGGTATGAGGGAGATAGAGAAAATAAAGAGTATGAGGAACATAGAGAAAATGAGGGGTATGAGGGACTTAGAGAGAAAATGAGCGTATGAGGGACATAGAAAAAATGAGGGGTATGAGGGACATAGAGAGAAAATGAGGGGTATGAGGGAGATAGAGAAAATAAAGAGTATGAGGAACATAGAGAAAATGAGGGGTATGAGGGACTTAGAGAGAAAATGAGCGTATGAGGGACATAGAAAAAATGAGGGGTATGAGGGACATAGAGAGAAAATGAGGGGTATGAGGGACACAGAGAAAATGGCGGCAGGGACTTAGAGTATTACTGTCATGGTGTTGTCCCTGATCATTCTTCTTCCACTTCTTCTTCCACGCTTTCCACTTCCTCTGTTGGGGTACAAGGGGTAGAAGGGCCCTGACTCATTGGTTCCGCCCCTGCAGTTTCTTGGCCCCCTGCTGGGTTACAAGGGCCCTCTTCTTCGTTGGAGGACTACAGTGCAGAGAGAGAGAGAGAGAGTATATGGGTATGGGGTATAAGGGTATGAGGGATATGAGGCATGAAGGGATATGACAGGGGTATTTTATTATTATCATTATTATTATTGTTTTTTATTATTATTACTAACTGATAACTGGCTTCGCAGGGTTACCTGATAACTGGCTATGCCTCAACCTTGCTTAGCAATGCGTTCCATGAGCAGAAACGCGTACACCTGTCCACTTCCCGCTGTTTTAACACAAGTTCGGTATGATTTCAAGAAAAACCCTTGAGAGAGAAAAGTTCCAAGAGTATCCCTGTGGTCGTGGGACATGCTGTTTGATTTACAGCTATCTGTAACCATAACATACTTTACCCGTTCGTCCTGGATTATTTTCAACAGGACTTTATGCTTATGGGCTGGTTTCCAACCTTTCCAGAACAAGAACACTGTTATGTTCTTGTTCCACTTCATCGCACGTGGTATTAACTCAACGTGAGGGGCTTCAGCTTCTGTACCCCATTGAATACAAGGAAACTCCTTCGACCACACAACGCGGTTTATAGACGCATTGTATGAACTTATTGAGCAGAAACAGCTCTTATCTGAACAAACCCCTATCGAGTTATCATGCGCGGCCCACAATACACCGTATTTTTCATACCTGCTAAGGAATGCAATCTCAAAACGTCTGGTCTCTATACCAGCGACTGCAGCCCAATCATCGTCCAAGGCAAAAAGAAGCACATCTCCCGATGCACACCCAATATCCAATAGACACATGTCTTTTTTGTCATCCCTGGGGATCCCTCCGAAACATGTCGCAAGGGATTCACTAGTCATAGTCCCACCGATCCCATCACCTACACTACCAAGGTCCCTAATACGTAAAGGTGCCCTCAACTGTTGCGCTAGTCGCACCCGCCAGGCAGGAGCGGGCGCAAGAAACCGAGGATAAGAAGTCCCACAATCCTCAACAACGCATACAGCTAAAGAAAACTGATTCTTTGTGCCACAGCTGTGACAAACCCAAGGTGGCATTTCCGATTCCACTTCCAACGCCGAGGTACCCTGCCAAACAGATTATTATTATTATTATTATTATTATTATTATTATTATTATTATTATTATTATTATTATTATTATTATTATTATTATTATTATTATTATTATTATTATTATTATTATTAGGGAGTACATAGGCCATCGGTCCCTTTCCATGGGCTGATTGGTATAAAGCTCCTAGAGTAATGTTCTATGCCGTCACTTCCTTTATTCCACCGATTGGTGTGGAGACTTTCCTTATGGAATGGAGGACTGGATGCACATGGCCTTTTGGCTCAGCAATTGGCAGGAGATACATTATTATTATTATTATTATTATTATTATTATTATTATTATTATTATTATTATTGACACCGTGATAGCCCAGTGGTCCAGTTCTACCATCTGGGCCCTGTCGCCAGTTCGATTCCCGTCGGTGCCACCAGTATTTTCATTGAACATACCGCTCCGTCTGGACCAGTATTTTCATTGAACATACCGGTCCGTCTGGAAGTGTTGGAACTGCCCTTGCGGGGGTGTCATTAGAGCTTATCGTCAATTCTTCGTACTCCCCTCACGGGTGAGACGATGGAGGCGCATGTGCAGAAATGCATCAGCCATTGACAGAGAAGCACTATTATTATTATTATTATTATTATTATTATTATTATTATTATTATTATTATTATTATTATTATTATTATTATTATTATTATTATTATTGGACACCGTGATAGCCCAGTGGTCAAGTTCTACCATCTGGGCCCTGTCGCCAGTTCGATTCCCGTCGGTGCCACCAGTATTTTCATTGAACATACCGATCCGTCTGGACCAGTATTTTCATTGAACATACCGGCCCGTCTGGAAGTGTTGGAACTGCCCTTGCGGGGGTGTCATTAGAGCTTATCGTCAATTCTTCGTACTCCCCTCACGGGTGAGACGATGGAGGCGCATGTGCAGAAATGCATCAGCCATTGACAGAGAAGCACTATTATTATTATTATTATTATTATTATTATTATCACACCCCGGGGTCAGACAGGGATATGGGGGTATGGGACAGGGGTATCATACCCGGGTATAGGACAGGGGTATGGGACAGAGGTATGAGACAGGGTATGGGACAGGGGTATGAGACACCTTTTCCTTTTCCTCCGCAAGCTCCTCTGGTACCGCCTCTGATGGGGAACACTCTTGTGCGTCAGAGCGCTACAATACAAAGAGAGAGAGAGAGGGGGGGGGGGGGGGTGTATAGGGGTATGATGGGGGTATGCAGTGGTACCTTGGCGGTCGGTGTCGTCTTCCTCCTCTTTGCAGCTTTATTCTTCTCAGCCACAATTGTTCTTTTTCCGCCTATGTGGTATGAGACAGGGGTATGGGACACGGATATGGGACAGGGGTATGAGACAGGGGTATGGGACCACGAGAAGTTGTAGTAGTGGCAGCAGCTGCAACAGCTTTCCCCGCCGCAGCTTTCTTCTGCATTAACTTCTTCTTCTTCTTCTTCTTATTCTTCTTCTTCTTCTTCTTCTTCTTCTTCTTCTTCTTCTTCTACTACTACTACTACTACTACTACTACTACTACTACTACTACTACTACTACTGCTGCTTTTGGCCAAGCTTCTGAGATTCCATCAGATGTGCAAGATGAGGTCGCAAAGAAGAAGAAGAAGAAGAAGAAGAAGAAGAAGAAGAAGTAGTAGTAGTAGTAGTAGTAGTAGTAGAAGAAGAAGAAGAAGAAGAAGAAGAAGAAGAAGAAGAAGAAGAAGAAGAAGAAGAAGAAGAAGAAGAAGAAAGAGGAGGAGGAGAAGGACGAGGAGGAGGAGAAGGAGGACAATCCTTCGGCCACCAGATGTTGCAGGACTCTCCTTCGGGGAACACACCGGTAGGAGGTGTTGCGTCCTTTACCTTCAGGATTTTTCCCCGCGATGCCTTGCTCATGGTATCCTGCGAAAATTCGCACGGCCCCAAGAGACTTTCAATAGGCATGAAAGAAGCCATCCGCATACTGCCTTGCTTTACACACGCACATACCCCGGGGTATCATACCCCAGGGGTATGGCAGGGGTATGGGACAGGGGTATGGGACAGGGGTATGAGAGGCGGGGTATGAGGGTATGTGGGGGTAATATAGGAGGGGTATAGGAGGGTATGTGGGGGTATGGAGGGGTTACATGGAAGCCATCCGCATACTGCCTTGCTTTACCACGTGACCCATCACTTAGAGGAATCGCTGCCCGCCTGCACATATGCATCAGAGAAATAGATAGATAGATACAGAGAGAGAGAGAGAGAGAGAGAGAGAGAGAGAGAGAGAGAGAGAGAGAGGTATCAGAGGGGTATGCAGGAGGGGTATGGCGGGGGTATGCAGGAGGGGTATGACCACTTTGGGAAAAACTTTCCTGAATTGGATCGCCCTCTGCGCAGCGGGATCCGTCTGCCTTGGTTTTCCACACATTTTCAGCACCTCGTTCGCTTTCCGTGATTTCATGGCCCAAGTACGTCACCAAAACCTATGCGAGGATATATGGGGTATTGGTGGGTTATGTGCGGTATCGGGGGGGGGGGGGGGGGGGGGGGGACCTGGCCCTTTTTATTGACCAGCTGGGACATGGGGACGTCGCTCCCATCATCCCGGTGATAGGCTTCGTAGGTGTGGAGTAGCTCCTTGGGATACTGCACACACAACGAGAAAGCGACATGTGACGGGGATACAGATAGGTATATGTAGAACAGTCCGATCGCAGAAGATTGGCTGAGGTCGTCAATTTGTCGAAACGTTCAATCACGACTACATTGATGGTGATGCAATTCTTGACGCAGTCTGCGTCTTCGTCCTTCGGCCAAGGATGATTGCAAACCTTTCGAGGGGTATGACAGGGGTATGAGGGGTATGAGAGAGGCGAGGTATGACACGGGTATGAGACAGGGGTATGGGACAGGGGTATGAGACAGGGATATGGGACAGAGGTATGAGACAGGGGTATTGCATACCTCGCACACCAATACGCGGTCCTCCTTCTTTCCTTTTTCCTTGCGGTCCTCCTTCTTTCCTTTCCCTTGCCCTTGCGCTTTCCTTTTCCCTTGCCCTTGCCCTTGCGCGGCCTCCATTCCTCATCCTCGTCACTCCCAGCCTATAGTACAGAGAGAGAGAGAGACACACAGAGAGGGAGGGAGGGAGAGATGCCTTCGATTTCGCATTTTCGACGCGCAGAAACTCCAGATAATTTCTGTAATTTTTTCCCCATCTAAAAAAGTTAACCACTCCCTTTCCTTTTCTGGGAGATGTGCATGTGCCTATCAGAGAGAGAGAGAGAGAGGGAGAGGGGGGGGGGGGGGACAGGGTATAGGGGGTATGGGAGGGGGTATAGAGGTACCGTTCCTTTTCCCTCTTCCTCGTCTTCTGATTCAACGAGTTTCTGGAGTTTCTGGCGCTACGGTGCAGACAGAGAGAGAGAGAGAGAGAGAGAGAGAGAGAGAGAGAGAGAGAGAGAGAGAGAGAGAGAGAGAGAGAGGGAGGGAGGGAGGGAGGGAGAGAGACAGTAGGGGTATGGGATATAGGGGTATGAGGGGGTATGAGAGGGGTATAGGGGTATGAAGGGGTACCTTGCGCGGTGCCTTTTGTTGCTCTTGGTCGTCCTCGTCTGAGTCAGAGCCCTACAGTGCAGAGAGAGGGAGAGACGGGGGGTAGCGGGGGGGGGGGGGGGGGGGGGGGGGGGAGGAAAAGGTACCCCTTTATACCCTTATACCCCCTCATACCCCTTTATTATATATTATGTATAGGGGTATGAGGGGATATGGGAGGGGGTATAGGGGTATAAAGGGGTACCTTTTCCTCCCCCCCCCCCCCCACCCCTCTCTCTCTCCCTCTCTCTGCACTGTAGTGCTCCCTCCTGTACTAGTACACCCTCTCATACCCCCTCATGCCCCTACATAAATACTACTATACACCACCCCCCCCCCCCCACACCCCTCCCCTCGGGGGGGGGGGGGGTATAGGGGTATGGGATATGGGGGTATGAGGGGGTATAGGGGTATAAAGGGGTACTTGGGGTTTGGACGCGTTGCTAGTGTCTGCATACTTCGGTTCCGCCTTGCTACTGCAAAAGAACCTGTTTCAGAGCAAGGAAAGCCATGAACACTTAGAATTCATACCCCGCCTCTCATACCCCTGTCATACCCCGCCTCTCATACCCCTGTCATACCCCTCTCAGAACAAAGAAAGGCATGAACACAGATATGTAAGTAAAAATGCCATAGGTATGTAAGTAAAAATGTAAGTTACTTTCCATGGAATTCTATCTTTCCCAGCTCTGGTACTTTAGGATCCCGGCGGAACGAGTCGTCAAGCCAAAAAAACCCTTTGTCTAGTTTCACTGTTGGGTTTGCCACAGCGCTGTTCATTTTAACTTCGATGCCTTTTACCGAATTTCTATCTTTTTCATTTTCTCTTTCTACTACCGACTTCGGACACACCAGGTTTGCCCCAGAACGCAGCAGCATCACCAGAGGGCCTTGCCCCTTCTCCCACCAAAAAGCATCATTTACAAGACCAGATTTCTCTTGTGCCTGTACCACCTTGAAATCTGCCACGCTCATTTTCTTCTCAAGCTCAGGATCGTTCAACGGGTCCATGCTAACAAGGACACCTTCTTGCCCCACCATCTCCGGCACCCTCTCGTCAAGCTACACAGTATCAAACACATACAGGGTATGAGAGAGGCGGGGTATGAGAGGGGTATGACAGGGGTATGAGAGGGGTATGGGGTTTCAGCGGGGTATAAGTGTATGACGGGGGTACAAGGGTACTACCGAGACCAACGCGACACCGGAACTGGGAAAGTTTTTCAGAACGCAGCCACGCAACTCTTTCCCTTCATGCTGCATCACCCAATCCCATCCATCCTTGCTTTCACTACCCCTCTCTTTTGTTGGGGTCTCCACCAGCACGATTTTGCGGTCACTACCCCTCTCTTTTGTTGGGGTCTCCGTCTTGTGCTTTTTGCCTGCCTTCTCGCTCTCCTTTGAGGTGACCTTGGTAAAATCGACGACCTGCATCAAGAGAGAGAGAGAGAGAGAGAGAGAGAGAGAGAGAGAGAGAGAGAGAGAGAGAAAGAAAGAGAGAGAGAGAGAGAGAGAGAGAGAGAGAGAGAGAGAGAGAAAGAGAGAGAGAGAGACAGGGGTATGGGACAGGGTATGAGACAGAGGTATGAGAGGTAAAATCGATGGTTTCGACCGCTGTCTCTGCGTCTGCGGCCTGCTCCACCTGCACCTGCTCTTCCTCTGCGTCCTTCTCTCCCTCCTTCTTTGGTGACGGTTCCGGCTCCCCGGATGTTTTGTTTGGCTTTGTCTTTGCTATGACTTTTTTTTTCAGTTTTTTGACTTTTTTTTCAGGACTTTGATATGCTTTGACTTCTTGTTTTTAGATGTACTTTTCTTCCCTCTCCCCCCCTCCTCCTCCTCGTCCTTGTCCTCGTCCTCGGTGTCCTCCTTGTCCTGGCCAGGCTGGACAGTGGCGCCCGAGACGATGTTGCATTCGCCGATGTGGTTCGCATTGGTATACGGCTTTGAATTTCTCTTTTCTGCACACAAACATGACTCGGTGTTTTATTCTTATTATTATTATTATTATTATTATTATTATTATTATTATTATCATTATTATTATTATTATTATTATTATTATTATTATTATTATTATTGACACCGTGATAGCCCAGTGGTCAAGTTCTACCATCTGGGCCCTGTCGCCAGTTCGATTCCCGTCGGTGCCACCAGTATCTTCATTGAACATACCGGTCCGTCTGGAAGTGTTGGAACTGCCCGTGCGGGGGTGTCATTAGAGCCTATCGTCAATTCTTCGTACTCCCCTCACGGGTGAGACGATGGAGGCGCATGTACAGATTTGCATCAGCCATTGACAGAGAAGCACTATTATTATTATTATTATTATTATTATTATTATTATTATTATTATTATTATTATTATTATTATTATTATTATTATTATTATTATTATTATTATTATTATTATTATTATTATTATTATTATTATTATTATTATTATTATTATTATTATTATTATTATTATTATTATTATTATTATTATTATTATTATTATTATTATTATTATTATTATTATTATTATTATTATTATTATTATTATTATTATTATTATTATTATTATTATTATTATTATTATTATTATTATTATTATTATTATTGTCTTGCCCAGTGAGATCGGGTGTCAACTGTGGGCAGGTGCCGGTTGACACCGGCCGGTTCCGGCATCGGTACCAGTAGAGATGGTAGCAACAACACGGACCCACGGGTTTCGGTAAGGTAGAAGACCCGAAGGCGCTACATTACTTACTCGCGTGGCAATCCTCGGTTGCTTCCCGATTACCTCAGGTATCCGAATTGGGAGTGGCGGCTTTTTTTTTACATCTCAAATAGGGCTTGTTATTATTATTATTATTATTATTATTATTATTATTATTATTATTATTATTATTATTATTATTATTATTATTATTATTATTATTATTATTATTATTATTATTATTATTATTATTATTATTATTATTATTACTATTATTATTATTATTATTATTATTATTATTATTATTAGTATTATAATATTATTATATATGTATCATACCCCTCTCATACCGGGACCCCTCCCGTACCCTCCCATACCCCTTATCATTATTATTATGATTATTATTATGATTATTATGGCATGATTATTATTATTATTATTATTATTATTTTAAAAAATATAGGTATCATACCCCTCTCATACCCCTCCCATACCCTCCCATACTCCATACCCCTCCCGTACCCTCCCATACCCCTTATCAGTATTATTATTATTATTATTATTATTATTATTATTATTATTATTATTATTATTATTATTATTATTATTATTTGGTTAAGTTCTACCATCTGGGCCCTGTCGCCAGTTCGATTCCCGTCGGTGCCACCAGTATTTTCATTGAACATACCGGTCTATTTCTGGACCAGTATTTTCATTGAACATACCGGCCCGTCTGGAAGTGTTGGAACTGCCCCTTGCGGGGGTGTCATTAGAGCTTATCGTCAATTCTTCGTACTCCCCTCACGGGTGAGACGATGGAGGCGCATGTGCAGAAATGCATCAGCCATTGACAGAGAAGCACTATTATTATTATTATTATTATTATTATTATTATTATTATTATTATTATTATTATTATTATTATTATTATTATTATTATTATTATTATTATTATTATTATTATTATTATTATTATTATTATTATTATTATTATTATTATTATTATTATCATTATTATCATTATTATCATTATTATTATTATTATTATTATTATTATTATTAAAATATAGGTATCATACCCCTCCCATACCCCTCCCGTACCCCTTATCAGTATTATTATTATTATTATTATTATTATTATTATTATTATTATTATAGACACCGTGATAGCCCAGTGGTCAAGTTCTACCATTTGGGCCCTGTCGCCAGTTCGATTCCCGTCGGTGCCACCAGTATTTTCATTGAACATACCGATCCGTCTGGACCAGTGTTTTCATTGAACATACCGGTCCGTCTGGAAGTGTTGGAACTGTCCTTGCGGGGGTGTCATTAGAGCCTATCGTCAATTCTTCGTACTCCCCTCACGGGTGAGACGATGGAGGCGCATGTGCAGAAATGCATCAGCCATTGACAGAGAAGCACTATTATTATTATTATTATTATTATTATTATTATTATTATTATTATTATTATTATTATTATTATTATTATTATTATTATTATTATTATTATTATTATTATTATTATTATTATATTATTATTATTATTATTATTATTATTATTATTATTATTATTATTATTATTATTATTATTATTATTATTATTATTATTATTATTATTATTATTATTATTATTATTATTATTATTATTATTATTATTATTTTTGGAGTGTTGACTGTGACATATTTGAGGGAAATCCCGATGAAACAACCTAGTCACACTTGCTAAACAGAGTTCCAGCCAATGGCCTCAAGGCGTTAAACTGTGACGCCAACTCATAACCCTTTGGTGGTAGATGCTGGGGAGGAGGGTCGTTGCGCGCGTAAAAGATCTTAAACTCCGCATATGCTGGTTGATAGCCCAGGACCCAGCAGACACCAGATTGTTATGGGTGGGGTTTCGAGGCAGCTCTAGCAACCGCGCTTGGTGTATGCACTTGCACATTCGGTGACGTCTTGCAAGAGGTTGCTGGGACTGCGGAATAACCTCGGCTTAGTGCAGTCTTGCCCTCAGGAACTCCATCGGTGGCCCCGATCATCAGGCGAGAGACTGACACGGGGGGGTGGAGGACCTCGAACAAGGGTATTGGAGGCTTATGTCCGTTGAGGATATGCCATTAGCTGCATCAGTACGCCTCAGATATAGTATTATTATTATTATTATTATTATTATTATTATTATTATTATTATTATTATTATTATTATTATTATTATTATTATTATTATTATGGACACCGTGATAGCCCAGTGGTCAAGTTTTACCATCTGGGCCCTGTCGCCAGTTCGATTCCCGTCGGTGCCACCAGTATTTTCATTGAACATACCGGTCCGTCTGGAAGTGTTGGAACTGCCCTTGCGGGGGTGTCATTAGAGCCTATCGTCAATTCTTCGTACTCCCCTCACGGGTGAGACGATGGAGGCGCATGTGCAGAAATGCATCAGCCATTGACAGAGAAGCACTATTATTATTATTATTATTGCTGTTGTTATTATTATTATTATTATTATTATTCAGCCCAATGGCCTCAAGGCGTTAAACTGTGACGCCAACTCATAACCCTTTGGTGGTAGATGCTGGGGAGGAGGGTCGTTGCGCGCGTAAAAGATCTTAAACTCCGCATATGCTGGTTGATAGCCCAGGACCCAGGAGACACCAGATTGTTATGGGTGGGGTTTCGAGGCAGCTCTAGCAACCGCGCTTGGTGTATGCACTTGCACATTCGGTGACGTCTTGCAAGAGGTTGCTGGGACTGCGGAATAACCTCGGCTTAGTGCAGTCTTGCCCTCAGGAACTCCATCGGTGGCCCCGATCATCAGGCGAGAGACTGACACGGGGGGGTGGAGGACCTCGAACAAGGGTATTGGAGGCTTATGTCCGTTGAGGATATGCCATTAGCTGCATCAGTACGCCTCAGATATATTATTATTATTATTATTATTATTATTATTATTATTATTATTATTATTATTATTATTATTATTATTATTATTAAAATATAGGTATCATACCCCTTTCATACCCCTCCTCCATACCCCTTATTATTATTATTATTATTATTATTATTATTATTATTATTATTATTATTATTATTATTATTATTATTATTATTATTATTATTATTAGTGGCACCGCGATAGCCCAGTGGTTAAGGTCTACCATCTGGGACCTGTCGCCAGTTCGATTCCCGTCGGTGCCAGTTTGAAAGTATTGGTCTGTCTGGAAGGCTTGGAGCTGCCTTGCGGGGGTGTCAGTAGAGCCTATCGTCAAATCTTCGTACTCCCCTCGCGGGTGAGACGATGGAGGCACATGTGCAGAAATGCATTCGCCATTGACAGAGAAGCACTATTATTATTATTATTATTATTATTATTATTATTATTATTATTATTATTATTATTATTATTTTTTATTATTATTATTATTATTATTATTATTATTATTATTATTATTATTATTATTATTATTATTATTATTATTATTATTATTATTATTATTATTATTATTATTATTATTATTATTATTATTATTATTATTTTTTTTTTTTTTTTATTATTATTATTATTATTATTATTATTATTATTATTATTATTATTATTATTATTTATTATTATTATTATTATTATTATTATT
>WBZZ01001651.1:52500-65000 GCA_019918135.1 Paulinella micropora
GTGTTTTTGTTTATTTGCACATCCGTTATGATTTCAGCATTCGTGGCAAGGTGGGGTATGAGGTCGCAAAGTTGGTATCATACCCCGGGGTATGATACCCCGGTATCATACCCCGGTGTATGGGACAGGAGAGAGTGCATTCATATTTGGGGTATGAGGGGTATGGGGTATGGGAGGGGTATTAGGCCGCGCCGACTCTTGCTCTGGCTCTGACAGTTCCAGTTACTTTAGTATTCCTGGCTTGCTGATGCATTAGCAAATACACAGTTATACAAGTTGCGGCTGCTGACCAAGCAACCATTACAACTGTCTTTTTGTTTATGCGTAAATTCAAACTGCTATCAGTCCTTGCGTAAATTCAAACAGATTCCATGCGGCCCCAGAAACCCTGGCACTTTATTAAACAAGCTCCAAATTTCTGTGTATTGGGGTATGGGTGGGGTATGGGAGGGGTAATAGTATGAGGTCGCATTCGTATTTTTGTCGGTGCAGGTTCTCCTCATGCCATGTATGGGGTATGGGAGGAGTATGAGGTCTCAAAGTCGCATTCATAATTATTATTATGTTGCATAAATTGTACTAAGGAGGGGTACTACTTAGATATATGTGTTGGATAAATTGTTCGGGACAGAAACCCTAGCACTTTATTTAACAAGCTCCCAATTTCTTGCTACTGGCAATTCGAAAATAAGCTGGTGTGGACAAAAAAAGAAAATAAACCTCACCAGTTTTTATTCGATGCGGCCCCAGAAACCCTTGCACTTTATTCAACAAGCTTCCAATTTCTGTGTATTGGGGTATGGGAGGGGTAATATGAAGTCGCATTCGTATTTTTGTTTGTGCAGATTATCTTCATGCCATGTCGGCCAAGAAGCTGCGTCGTGCCCGCAGGGAAGCCAAGGAGCGCGTCGCCGGACGCCTGCATGGAGGCAGGGAGGAACGGGGCCGACATCAGCCGTACACGCGATTATCGGTTTTGATTGGTCGGGCTATGGGAGAGCATGGTGGCGTGACCATTGCTGAGGCGTTCGAGCTGGTGATGAGATGGAAAGAGAAGCACCCTTCCGTGTCCAAGACTGCTGCGATTAAGTTATGGGACATCCTAGGAGTGTTGATTTGCCCAGACGGAATTAATTGGCCTAATCTCCAGACACTGATCGGGAAGTTGCAGGAACCGGGGGGTTCGAAAAATTGGAAGTTTGCAGGAACCGGGGGGTTCAAAAAATTGGAAGTTTGCAGGAACCAGTGTCGGGAAGGGTTGTATTGGAGGCACAGAAGCTGCTTGGAAGCGTGCCAAACATGTCGATGCCCCAGGACTGACGCGCTCAGCTTTTATCACAGGAAGTAATCTCTATCTCCCGCCATACCACATTATATCCTCTATCACTTTAGCATTCGTGGCTGGCTCATGCTTGCATTAGCGCATACTCAGGGATGTACAACTTGTTGTTGTTACGGCAAGGTTAAGGAAGATAAGATTTTGTCGCATTCTTGGCTTCTCTAATCTTTCCGCATACCCAAGGATATACAAGTTGTGGCCGCTGGCCAAGCAACACTGACATCCCTGTACATGTGTATGTGTCCACGCGCCATATCCGTTAATGATTTTAGCATTCGTGGCTGGCTCGAGGGACTACGCGCTCATCCAGCCAGACGTGCGCTCCTGGTGGATGCAAAAGAGCGCGACTACAAGAAAGCTGAGGCAATGCGGGTCCCTGGTTATGTGTCCATTCGAGATCGGCCGTTGGAGAGTATTGGAGACGCCATCGACAGCCCTAGATATGAGGATTATTTGAAGAATTTGCCTCTAGAGGTAAAGGTAGTGACTTAGTCTGTGATGAAATATTATTCCACTATGCCCCGCGTTCTGCAATAAGCTACCCCTCATACCTCGCCTCGCATACCCCTCTCATACCCCGCCTGTCATACCCCTCTCATACCCCTGTACCATACCCCTGTCTCTCATACCCCGCCTCTCATACCCCTGTCCCATACCGCTTGTCTCATACCCCTGTCCCATACCCCGCCTCTCATACCGCTGTCCCATACCCCTGTCTCATACCCCTGTCCCATACCTGTCCCATACCCCTGTCTCATACCCCGCCTCTCTACGTATACCCCTGTCTCATACCCCGCCTCTCTACGTATACCCCTGTCCCATACCCCGTTTCTCATACCCCTGTCCCATATCCCTGTCTCATACCCCTGTCCCATACCCCGCCTCTCATACCGCTGTCCCATACCCCTGTCTCATACCCCTGTCCCATACCTCTGTCTCATACCCCGCCTCTCTACGCATACCCCTGTCCCATATCCCATTTCTCATACCCCTGTTCCATACCCCTGTCTCATACCCCGCCTCTCTACGTATACCCCTGTCCCATACCCCGTTTCTCATACCCCTGTCCCATACCCCGTTTCTCATACCCCTGTCCCATACCCCTGTCTCATACCCCGCCTCTCATACCCCTGTCCCATATGATGTCGATAAAGATGTATGTATGTATGTATGTATGTAGCGTAAGACACTATAGCTGCCAGTGTTCAACCTTGGACCTGTCATTGATGATGTATGTATGATACCCGGGTATGATACCCCTGTCCCATACCCGGGTATGATACCCCTGTCATACCCCACCTCTCTCTCTCTCGCTCTCAAAAAGTTACAAGTATTAATAGTAAAAGTTTTTTTTACTTTTTACTTTTTTTCAAATATTCATATTCCCATCGAAAATTGTATGTAGGATGTGAAAAACTGGCTGTCAATTTGTTGGTCATGGGATGCGTCCCCAATACAGAAGGGTAAGCGTGCTAAAAAAAAAAATCACAAACACTAACTACTGGTAGAGTAATGGAATTTGAACAACAACATAGAAATAGAAAATGGAACATTAAAATTTTTGATATTTTGCCGTACGGTGAAAAGCCAAGTAATTCGTGGCCATGGTGCAAAGCGACTTTCACTGAACTTGTAGAACAGAAAGTGCACATTTACTCTATATGTGCCGACACGCCAGCCATGTGTGACATTATGTGTCATATCGGCCCCAAAAGTGTACGAGGCTGCCCTTACAGCTGGCGCAGAGGAAAGCAAATAGATGGAGATAAGAAACGTGTTAGTTGGCTCGTTGACGAACCCCCGTGTAGGAGAAAAACAACAGATGAGTATGAGCTGTTTGGCGCTGCAGCTGACGCGCGTGGGGAAGAAATAAACGAATTTACAGGGAGAAGTCCACTGCTTTTGTTGGAACGCTCCTGTTTACGAAGATGTGATGCAGATTTCGCGCATAGCATTGGTTATGGTATTGTATTGCGTTATATGTTGCCCTTGTTCAAAGGAATAAGAAGTTTATCGATTCAACCTTTTAAAGAATGTAAAAATAAACCCAGAACACCAGCAGAGAAAAGAAACGAAGAAAAGAGACAGGAAAAATATGAGATAGATAAAGCAATCAAATTAAGATACAAGGCTAAAAATAATCTGTTAAAGATAAAACAAGAACATTGGAAGGCAATGGATGAGAGGTGGTTAAGGTTTTGTGCAGAATCTGGTTATTCAACAACTGCTGTGCCTTTTGGTGATCCCAAGTCGAAGAGCACCAAAAGTCGCATGACTATGCACGAGTGCATAAAGTACGCAGTTAATTGCTACAGCGATGCGAAAGATATAGGTATCATACCACTCTCATACCCTCCCATACCCCTCATTTTCTTTGATGGTTTGCAGGCGGATTAACAGGTGGAGCTTATGACACACGGGCAGCGTTGTGTGAGCTTTTTTGGTGCTATGGATCCTGAGAGTAAGGTAGTGAAGGCTCCATAATGATAACAGGTCAGTATGTAGAGGATTTGAAGGTGAAGGAAAGAGATGTACGCAGGCTAGTACTAGCTAACTTACCTCCAACTGATCATGCCTAAGTTTTCCATGCAGATGAGCATATCATTGCAACTATGAAAGAGATAGGTAGCCTACGCAATATATGGACTATGCCTGGCGAACGCACTATGGGAGGGCAGGTGCGGCAGATACATAGCAAATCTAATCCTACCGCTAATCTAGCTGCAGTCGTATCTCAAAACGCGAACTCAAGAGCACAAGCAGGGTTTGTGCAGCTTGGTAACGACTTTCTAGATAGGATGGAAAGTGTTCCAAATCTTTCCAAAACTGTAGAAAAAATTAAAGAATTATGATATTAATATAATTATAATTTAATATTAATATTAAATTAATCGAAGATATAGATAGGTATAATTTAAACATCATACGCCTCCCATACCCCTCATCATTATTATTGTATTATAATATTATTTACACAAGCACTGTTTTAATAGAATACTTACCACTCATTATTATTATTATTATTATTATTATTATTATTATTATTATTATTATTATTATTATTATTATTATTATTATTATTATTATTATTATTATTCTTGCGGGGGTGTCATTAGAGCTTATCGTCAATTCTTCGTACTCCCCTCACGGGTGAGACGATGGAGGCGCATGTGCAGAAATGCATCAGCCATTGACAGAGAAGCACTATTATTATTATTATTATCATTATTATTATTATTGGCTGATTGGTATAAAGCTCCTAGAGTAATGTTCTATGCCGTCACTTCCTTTATTCCACCGATTGGTGTGGAGACTTTCCTTGTGGAATGGAGGACTGGATGCACATGGCCTTTTGGCTCAGCAATTGGCAGAAGATACACTATTATTATTATTATTATTATTATTATTATTATTATTATTATTATTATTATTATTATTATTATTATTATTATTATTATTATTACTGTTATTATTATTATTATTATTATTATTATTATTATTATTATTATTATTATTATTATTATTATTAATATATTATTACAATATTATCAAGTTATTATATAAAGTTATTATTATTATTATTATTATTATTATTATTATTATTATTATTATTATTATTATTATTATTATTATTATTATTATTATTATTATTATTATTATTATTATTATTATTATTATTATTATTATTATTATTATTATTATTATTTACGCAAACACTCTAGTAATAAAATACTTACCACTCGTAGAAGCTGAGTATGAAGCAGAAGAGATGGAACTGAAGTGCTATCAAATATGTATATTAACAAAAGCGGTACACAACTTATTATTAAAATTATCATCGTCATTATATCAGTTTATCATTATTAATATATATTACAACTTCATATATATCATCTTATGAGTATTCAATTCTATCTAAGTCTCTCTCTTAGGCTCTCTCTCTCTCTCTCTCTCTCTCAGGCTCTCTTTCTTTCAAGATGCAGCTTGGTAACGACTTTCTAGGTAGAATGGAAAGTGTTCCAAATCTTTCCAAAACTGTAAAATTAATTGAAGATATAGGTATTAATATCATACACATCTCATACCCCTCCTCCTAACCCTTCCCATATCCCTCATCATTATTATTATATTGTATTATTATTTATGCAAGCACTGTTTTACTGAATAGAATACTTGTCACTCATTATTATTATTATTATTATTATTATTATTATTATTATTATTATTATTATTATTATTATTATTATTATTATTATTATTATTATTATTATTATTATTATTATTATTATTACCCTTTGGTGGTAGATGCTGGGGAGGAGGGTCGTTGCGCGCGTAAAAGATCTTAAACTCCGCATATGCTGGTTGATAGCCCAGGACCCAGCAGACACCAGATTGTTATGGGTGGGGTTTCGAGGCAGCTCTAGCAACCGCGCTTGGTGTATGCACTTGCACATTCGGTGACGTCTTGCAAGAGGTTGCTGGGACTGCGGAATAACCTCGGCTTAGTGCAGTCTTGCCCTCAGGAGCTCCATCGGTGGCCCCGATCATCAGGCGAGAGACTGACACGGGGGGGTGGAGGACCTCGAACAAGGGTATTGGAGGCTTATGTCCGTTGAGGATATGCCATTAGCTGCATCAGTACGCCTCAGATATAGTAAATAGTATTATTATTATTATTATTATATTATTATTATTATTATTATTATTATTATTATTATTATTATTATTATATATTATCATTGTTATTATTATTATTATTATTATTATTATTATTATTATTATTATTATTAGTATTATTATTATTATTATTATTATTATTATTATTATTATTATTATTATTATTATTATTATTATTATTATTATTATTATTATTATTATTATTATTATTATTATTATTATTATTATTATTTGGACACCGTGATAGCCCAGTGGTCAAGTTCTACCATCTGGGCCCTGTCGCCAGTTCAATTCCCGTCGGTGCCACCAGTATCTTCATTGAACATACCGGTCCGTCTGGAAGTGTTGGAGCTGCCTTGCGGGGGTGTCATTAGAGCCTATCGTCAATTCTTCGTACTCCCCTCACGGTTGAGACGATGGAGGCGCATGTGCAGATTTGCATCAGCCATTGACAGAGAAGCACTATTATTATTATTATTATTATTATTATTATTATTATTATTATTATTATTATTATTATTATTATTATTATTATTATTATTAATAGTGGCACCGCGATAGCCCAGTCGTTAAGGTCTACCATCTGGGACCTGTCGCCAGTTCGATTCCCGTCGGTGCCAGTATTTTCAAAGGATATTTTCTTCGAAAGTATTGGTCTGTCTGGAAGCTAGTTAAGGCTGCTTGGAGCTGCCTTGCGGGAGTGTCAGTAGAGCCTATCGTCAAATCGAGTCTTCGTACTCCCCTCGCGGGTGAGACGATGGAGGCACATGTGCAGAAATGCATTCGCCATTGACTGAGAAGCACTATTATTATTATTAATATTATTATTATTAATAGTGGCACCGCGATAGCCCAGTGGTTAAGGTCTACCATCTGGGACGTGTCGCCAGTTCGATTCCCGTCGGTGCCAGTATTTTTAAAGGATATTTTCTTTGAAAATATTGGTCTGTCTGGAAGGCTTAGAGCTGCCTTGCGGGTGTGTCAGTAGAGCCTATCGTCAAATCTTCGTACTCCCCTCGCGGGTGAGACGATGGAGGCACATGTGCAGAAATGACATACTTACCACTCGTAGAAGCTGAGTATGAAGCAGAAGAGATCAGCAATGATCAGTCACCTGGAAATGGAGAGGTATCAAAGATGTATTAATATAAAAGCGGGAACCAACTTATTATTAAAATAATCATCATCATTATCTCAGTTTATTATATTATTATTGATACCACTGTCCCATACCACTGTCTCATATCCCTGTCTCATATCACTGTCCCATACCTGCCTCATACCCGAGGTATTATATCCCTGTCCCATACCCCTGTCTCATACCCGGGGTATGATACCCCTGTGCCAAACGATACCCCCCCCCCCCCCCCATACTCAGGTATGATACCCCTATTTCATACCCCTGTCCAATACATCGGGGGGGATATTTGGGCGGGGGGGGGGGGGGGGGGTATCATACTCCAGGGGTATGGGGGGGGGGGTATGATGGGTATGAGGGGGTATGAGGGGGGTATGCATACCCCAGGGTATCATACCGGGTATCATACCCGGGTATCGTTTGGCTGTGTATGCTTGTGGACACTATAGCATTAAGAAGATGAGAGCTCAGGCAAATGCATTAGGCATAAAGCTAGTAGGAGACGAGAGAAAGGTAGAGTTCTGCGAAGCCTGCATGATAGGTAAGGCGAAGCAGTTGCCTAGATTTAAGGTCAACAGAATAGAAAGAGCTAGTAAGCCAGGAGTAGTACTACACTTAGATACCGGAACGTGGTCAGTCCGCTCAATACACGGGAAGAGACATAAATTTTCGGTTACGGACGATTACTCGTTGTTTATTAAAGATTATTATCTTTCGCATAAAAATGAGTTTATTGATTGCCTTAGGCAAGCAGTAGCGTTTTATGAGAGACAGACAGGAAATAGAGTACAAGAAATAAGATGTGATCAAGAGTTTGACGTCCCGAAAAGAGTGATAGAGTGATGGAAGCCTCGACAGTTTATTTGGAAAACATCGGCAACGGGGGACAAAGATGGTAACCCCATTGCTGAGAAAGCCAATGACATCACGGCTGGGGCCGCGAGGGCTATGCGTTATCACGCCCACCTGCCCATTTCTTTCTGGGCAGAGATGGAGCACTCTGCCACCACCCTACACAACATTTTGCCTGCCACCCAAGGTAACCACCACCCACACACAAGAGGAAACGACACAGACTCATGACGATGACGACACATATGACCATGTCGATGATGTTAGTCAGTCAGAAAGTCAACAAGAACAGGGGGAGTATGGAGGGAACACAGGGGGAGACAGCTTAGATGGCAAACACACATCAACACAAGATAGCTTTACAACACAGGACATCGACACCACATCGACAGCTGCACCCCATCCCACAGACACAGCCCCGCAGACAATCAACACAGGACTAGGACATGCACACGCACTCACAGATGCATCTGATCCTCAAGCACAGCACGAGAGAAGAGCATATGAAGAGAGTGAGCAACCTAGTAAGGGAAGAACGTGGGAGCAAAGTGACAAGATCACTGAAGCTAACATAGTTCATGAAGGAAAACGCATAAGACGACAAGCACACCAACCACCATTACAACCGCAAAGCTCGGAACCATCACGACCGCATAGTGAACTAAAACGAAAACAAAAATTAGTTGAGGTTCAGGAACTAGAGGGAGTGAGAGTGAGAGTACTTGCGAGAGAATGGGGAGATGAGTGGGCAGAGAAGACATACGGGCGAGGCTGGGAGAACAAAGTACGCACAAGTATACTAAAGCAAAAGTGTGCTCCCAAAAAGAGGTTAAAAGTAAGAAGACAACCTAAGCCACCTCACTTTGTTCAGTTTGAGGACAGACTAGAAAGGATGCTAGATTCTGAGATCATTACGTACAAGGTAAGTGAGGGAGAGTCCGTATTGCCTGCTGGAGAGTTGGAGAGTGCTATGTTATGTTATGATAGATGCATGAATGAGCCAAACGAATTTTTGCTTTATCTTAACATTCGTTACCAAAAGAGATAGCAGAGCAGGGATTGACAGCGAAAGAGTTGTTAGAAGGCATGAAGAAGGAGATACAGTCCCTTAAGGATTTCAAGACGTACACGTGGGTTAATTACAGCGAAGCCAAGAAGGCTGGTGTTAGTAAGATAGTTAGGCTCACTTGGGTGCACAAAGTGAAGATAGACGAGAACGGAAAGAAGTTTGTTAAGTCTAGATTAGCTTTGAGAGGAGACATGTTAGAACCAGAGTCAGATATAACCCCGACAAGTTGTTCGTTCCTTGTGCCTCACACCGCTCACTGCTCATGCTTGCTAAACTAACTGCCTGGCATGGTAATAAGCTTTATGGAATTGATTTCAAAAATGCTTATCTAAATGCCCGCATGCAAGACCCGGTATTTGCTTACCCACCTGATGTAATGGATAGAGAGGGAAAAGAGGGGATGATATTGCGTGTCGATGGTGCTTTGTATGGTGCGCCGCAGGCAGGTAGAAGGTGGTATGACATACTAGCCCCTAAGTTAGAAGAATTAGGATTCAGGCTGTTAGACTCCGATTTATGTATGTTCGTAGAGAAAGACAAGCCTATAAAAGAAGTTATAGTGGGAATATTTCACGTAGATGATTTGATATTTTCCGCACCAAGCAAAGATGCTTATGAAAAATTCGCGTCTGCGTTAGAACAGTATTACCCGCTAAAGAGGCTAGGAGTCGCAAAGGAATTCAAAGGTATCGAGATAGTGCATGAGAAAGACAGAATCGTCTTGCACCAGCGGAAATACCAGTGGCAAATTTTACGTGAGACAGGATACGCAAATTCTCGTCCGGTTAGTACTCCAGCAGTAGACCAATCACCAGAAGCAATGTCGGAGGAAGCCAGTTTGCGTAAAATGTCTATTCCGAGTATAGTAGGCAGTTTGCTTATTTAGCCAAGATGACGAGGCCAGATGTTGAGCAAGCGCTCAATGCTGCAAGCGTCATGCAAACCATAGATAAAGGTATAACCTATGCTATGTTAGGCAGAATTTTGCGCTATATAATCAAGTCTTTTCGCGGTTTAGCTTTTCACGGGCCAAAATCCGTGCAACAGGGTAAGACCTACCCTAAAGTCACGCTGTGGCCTGATGCCGCACATAAAGTTTGTCCAAAAACCGGTAAGTCTCGCACAGGTTATATAATCTTGTGGGGCGAAGACCCGATAGGATGGCTTTCTAAAAGACAGAGTAGGATAGCACTTAGTTCGAATGACGCGGAAATTTACGCTGCTGCTGAATGTATCAGAGAGGGACTAGCAGTAAGCCATGTCAGACAGGAACTCGGAATTCCGCAAAAGGGTGCAGTTGAAATTTTTGAGGATAATTCACAGACAATTCTTGCGGGTGAGAGGGGATTATCCGGCCCTCGCACTAAACATTTGCCTCTCGAATTGCATTTCATTCACCACCTACAGTGGAGAGATTAAGTTTATAAAGGTAGGAACTAAAAAGCAGATAGGAGATTTACTTACAAAACCGTTACCCCGTGAGCAATTTTATTATTTGCTTAACAAATTTACGGTTGACATTCCGGGTACTCCGGAATGATTACGGGTGTTTCACGATATTTTGTGTTGTTTTCTCCTTGTTGTGTGAGTGATACTCCTATAGGTGTTGATCTGGACGCGGGTGCAGATCGGATCGCGAGGCCGAGGCCGTTGGTGGCGGGTGGCGAACCCCACCAGACCTTTTCGTCGGCTCCGGTGGCACAAGACACTGGAGAGCTTTATTTCTACTCATATAGCTCGCTTTTCTTTCTCTTCACTTGTTTCTTCACACCCCTACCATTTTATATATATACATATTTTTGTGACTTTTTGATACCCCTAACGGGAAGCGCTTGAATTTTTTTTTTTTTTTTAATGTTAGACTAGACTGAACTTGATATAGTGACGAAGTCATGACAAATAACTAAGGGGGAGCGTTATTCCTATTTCATTTCCGACGTTACCCGGAGTTACCGTTACCTGGGTAGTTGATTTGTCATAAGGACGGACAGTGCTAATTCCACTTAATTATTAAGTGATACAGCGGACACTATACTTTGTCACACTAGTGGCAGTATTAACTGAATCAGTCTTACTAGAAATTTCTAGATAAGTAGTCAGTACTAAGGATACAGTCATTGTACCTCTACCTTAGTTCCGTTACACTTGTCTTAGTTTTGTGACGTAATCTGTGACGCCACGGTTCAGTTCTCTTACTTACATGTATTATTAAAGTGCGTTTCCGACTAGCGTGAACAGTCTTGCTAGGTAGCCCGGATTGATCCTGCGAGGGATCGGTAAAGGTTCCACAATGAGTAGCATCCCAAAGCTCCCCCACGTGGGTATAGAAGGCGCGAACCTAGCGGTACCTATAGGGTCTTACAGACAAGTATAGTAATCCCAGCCGAAGCTGCTCATTTAGAAATGCAACGGCGGAGGGTGTGACTGCATGGGGCAAGGCACGGCAACGCAGCAAGGCACTGGCAAGGCATTGGGACCGACTGAAGCCCCTCTCCAACGTGCGCTCATCATGTGTTCCAGTTAGGCAACCCCGAAGAAGCGAAGATAGGGAGGAGACAAAACCCAGATAGGATGAAGATAGGATTAACATGAAGCCGAAATGGAGCCGAGTTGGAACAGGTCAACTCGGCCCCATCTCGGCTCAATGTGAATCCTATCTTCAACCCATCTCGGTACTGTTTCCTCCGAATGCTCACCTCAACAAGATCACCAAACCGGAACTGGAAGCCACCAGGCATTTACTCGGCAGGAAATTCGGCGAAAATGGGCTAACCAGGAAACCAGACCCAAACCAATAATAATAATAGTAATAATAATAGTAATAATAATAATAATAATAATAATAATAATAATAATAATAATAATAATAATAATAATAATAATAATAATAATAATAATAATAATAATAATGAAGGGGTCGAAAGTTCGGGACGGGCGGGCCGAGGTCGGTCAGAAGGCTCCAGATTCGGTTGTCAGGCCTGACTTTGCGTATTGCCCAATCTCTGAGTTTTGCCAGTGCCTGACCGAGCGAGCATGTGGAATTGACGACGATGTCGAGGTGCGGCCGTTGAGCGAACCAGACGCGGGCCGTGTTGACGATCTCCGGCAGCGTCTGATCATGGGGCTCAGGGACGCACGGGAGGTTGTCGAGGCTGGGCCTGTTGGTTACCACCTCTACGTCTGTGGCACGGGCCATCCTGCTCATTAGATGTCGGGAGAGGCTGCTCTAAACACCTACTCATGCAACCCGCACAGCTCCTCATCCGGCCACACGGTGGCCACAAAGTTGTTCACAAAATGATTACGGTATTTCGGCCCGGATCAAGAAAAATCGATAATACGACGTTTTGTATATATATCATCTCAATCACACTGTCAAATAGTAATGAATTTGTGGCAAAAAAAAAGATACCATCTTATAAAGC
>WBZZ01001652.1:0-7500 GCA_019918135.1 Paulinella micropora
GCTCTAATGACACCCCCGCACGGGCAGTTCCAACACTTCCAGACGGACCGGTATGTTCAATGAAAATACTGGTGGCACATTAATAATAATAATAATAATAATAATAATTATTATTATTATTATTATTATTATTATTATATAATAATAATAATAATAATAATAATTATTATTATTATTATATAATAATAATAATAATTATTATTATTATTATAATATAATAATAATAATAATGATAATAATAATAATAATAATAATAATAATAATAATAGTGCTTCTCAGTCAATGGCGAATGCATTTCTGCACATGTGCCTCCATCGTCTCACCCGTGAGGGGAGTACGAAGATTTGACGATAGGCTCTACTGACACCCCCGCAAGGCAGCTCCAAGCCTTCCAGACAGACCAATACTTTCAAAGAAAATATCCTTTGAAAATACTGGCACCGACGGGAATCGAACTGGCGACAGGTCCCAGATGGTAGACCTTAACCACTGGGCTATCGCGGTGCCAATAATAATAATAATAATAATAATAATAATAATAATTATTATTATTATTATTATTATTATTATTATTATTATTATTATTATTATTATTATTATTGTTATTATTATATATTATTATGTATTATTATGTATTGTATTGATCTGTCATGCGAGCGCAAGGGCCATGCGCCTCCATCCCTCGACCCAACAGTCACAACACTGAATGTTGGGGAGGGAAGAGTGACTCTAACCATCCCTGAATAGCGACCCGCTTGGCGTGTCGGGTACCTTGCAGGGAATCAACTGCAAATGATTGATGTATGAGAGAGTTCCACAAGACTGGGTTTAAGTCGAATGAAGATACTCAAGGGGTAGCAGACATTTCATGCGGTCTGCCAGGGCATGAGGACGTATTGCTGTAAGTGTCTGGGACGCCTCGAAACCCGTCACCACCCCTAGATCGCGGAATGTATATACCCCTTTCATCCCACGTGGTGTATGTCTTATAAAACCAACACAACGACATAGCCTCGGAACCAACACAACGACGTAGCCTCGGAACCAGTGGGAAGAGGCCCTACCCGTGGGGTGCCATACTGTGCACCCCTCTATAATAATAATAATGATGATCATAATAATCATAATAATAATAATAATAATAATAATCATAATAATAATAATACTTCCTCTAAGGCATACTGATGCAGCTGATGGCACGATCCGTTTCCGGACATGAGCCTCCATGCCCTTGTTCGAGGTGCTCATCCCCACCTAGTCAGTCTCTTGACTGATTATAGGGGCCACCGATGGAGCTCCTGAGGGCAAGACTACACTAAGCCGAGGTTATTCCGCAGTCCCAACAACCTCTTGCAAAACGTTGCCGCATGTGCAAGTGCGTACACCAAGCATGGTTGCTAGAACTACCTCAAAACCCCACCCATAACAATTTGGTATCCGCTGGGTCCACGGGCTATCAACCGGCATAGCGGAGTTTAAGATCTTCGACAGGCGCCCAACGACCCTCCTCCCCAGCATCATCCACCAAATGGTTTTGAGTTGGCATCACAGTTTAACGCCGTAAGGCCATTGGGCTAATAATGATAATAATAATGATAATAATAATAATAATAGTGTATCTCCTGCCAATTGCTGAGCCAAAAGGCCATGTGCATCCAGTCCTCCATTCCATAAGGAAAGTCTCCACACCAATCGGTGGAATAAAGGAAGTGACGGCATAGAACATTACTCTAGGAGCTTTATACCAATCAGCCCATGGAAAGGACCGATAGCCTATGTACTCCCTAAATAATAATAATAATAATAATAATAGTAATAATAATAATAATAATAATAATAATAATAATAATAATACTATATCTGAGGCGTACTGATGCAGCGAATGGCATATTCTCAACGAACATAAGCCTCCAATACCCTTGTTCGAGGTCCTCCACCCCCCCGTGTCAGTCTCTCGCCTGATGATCGGGGCCACCGATGGAGCTCCTGAGGGCAAGACTGCACTAAGCCGAGGTTATTCCGCAGTCCCAGCAACCTCTTGCAAGACGTCACCGAATGTGCAAGTGCATACACCAAGCGCGGTTGCTAGAGCTGCCTCAAAACCCCACCCGTAACAATCTGGTGTCTGCTGGGTCCTGGGCTATCAACCAGCATATGCGGAGTTTAAGATCTTTTACGCGCGCAACGACCCTCCTCCCCAGCATCTACCACCAAAGGGTTATGAGTTGGTGTCACAGTTTAACGCCTTGAGGCCATTGGGCTGAATAATAATAATAATAACAATAATAACAAATAATCATAATAATCATAATAATAATAGTAATAATAATAATAATAATAATAATAATTTACTATATTTGAGGCGTACTGATGCAGCTAATGGCATATCCTCAACGGACATAAGCCTCCAATACCCTTGTTCGAGGTCCTCCACCCCCCCGTGTCAGTCTCTCGCCTGATGATCGGGGCCACCGATGGAGCTCCTGAGGGCAAGACTGCACTAAGCCGAGGTTATTCCGCAGTCCCAGCAACCTCTTGCAAGACGTCACCGAATGTGCAAGTGCATACACCAAGCGCGGTTGCTAGAGCTGCCTCAAAACCCCACCCGTAACAATCTGGTGTCTGCTGGGTCCTGGGCTATCAACCAGCATATGCGGAGTTTAAGATCTTTTACGCGCGCAACGACCCTCCTCCCCAGCATCTACCACCAAAGGGTTATGAGTTGGCGTCACAGTTTAACGCCTTGAGGCCATTGGGCTGAATAATAATAATAATAATAATAATAATAATAATAATAATAATAATAATAATAATAATAATAACTAGGGGCTGCGCCAACACCTGAAAGGATGGTTTGCGGTGCGCTTCGCGCATCCCCCCCCCCTCGGGCTGGGGTTCCCGGGGGGAGGTCACCCCGGACCCCCCCCCCCCCTTTTCCCGTCGACAGTGTACGTTCAATTGCCGGAGGTACCAGCAGAACGCAAGTGTAAGCTCTTGTGACACAAAAACCTAGAAGCTCTGGTTTTTGTGCCACCCGCCACCAAAACTTTTTTATCTCCGAAGAGAGCGCACCTAGAGGTGTCGGGTATACCAAACATCAGCCTCAAACTCCCTCAGGTGTGCGCAAACGGCGCCTGGTGGCGCAAAAACCTCAATTTTCCAGGTGTGCAGGCCACCCGGCGAAACCATTTCTATATTTTCGAAGAGAGCTCATCAAGAAGTGTCAGATACACCAAATATCAGCCGCTAACTCTCTCTGGTGTGCGCAAACGGCGCCTGGTGGCACAAGACCTCAATTTTCTGGTGTGAGTGCCACCCGCGAAAAAAAAACGGGTATGTACAATCGCCGGGCTGGGGTTCCCGGGGCAGGCCCCCCCGGACCCCCCCTGCCCCGTCGACAGGGTACGTTCAATTGCCGGAGGGCGCCTGGTGGCACACAGACCTCAATTTCTGGTTTGGGTGCCACCCGCGACCAAAACGGGTACGTACAATCGCCGGGCTGGGGATCCCGGGGGGAGGGCCCCCCGGACCCCCCCTGCCCCGTCGACAGGGTACGTTCAATTGCAAAGGGACCGGCAAGTACTCCAAAAAACCAGGAATTTCGGCATTCAGGACACTCCCCTAACGCAAATATTTGCGTGAGTTCGAAAAAAATTATACCCGCATCAAGATCGAGTCTGGGGCTAACCACCCTGCCAATATGAGCTCCCAACTCCTCTTTGTTCCCACAAACCATGATTTATTCCGATGGGGGGTGCAAAAAAAGGCCAAAAAAACTAACCACCCTGCCAATATGAGCTCCCAACTCCTCCTTGTTCCCACAAACCGTGATTTATTCCGATGGGGGGAGCAAAAAAAGGCCAAAAAAACAAGAAATTTTCGCATTCAGGACACTCCCCTAACGCAAATATTTGCGTGAATTCCAAAGAAATTAGCATAAACATCGAGTCTGGGGCTAAACACCCTGCAAATATGAGCTCTCAACTCCTCCTGGTTCACACAAACCATGATTTATTCCGACAGGGGTGCGAAAAAAAAACAAGGAATTTTGGAATTCAGGACACTCCCCTAACGCAAATATTCGCGTGAATTCCAAAAAACCATATCAGCATCAAGATCGAGTCTGGGGCTAACCACCCTGCAAATATGAGCTCCCAATTCCTCGTTCCCACAAACCATGATTTATTCCGACAGGGGTGCGGAAATGCTGGGGGGGGGGGGGGGGGAGGGGTGGACGGGTGGGGTACACAATTTTCATTTTACCCCTCCCCCCAAACCCCCCACCCCCTTCACCAACACCTTTCAGGGATAATAATAATAATAATAATAATAATAATAATAATAATAATAATAATAATAGTGTATCTCCTGCCAATTGCTGAGCCAAAAGGCCATGTGCATCCAGTCCTCCATTCCATAAGGAAAGTCTCCACACCAATCGGTGGAATAAAGGAAGTGACGGCATAGAACATTACTCTAGGAGCTTTATACCAATCAGCCCATGGAAAGGACCGATGGCCTATGTACTCCCTAATAATAATAATAATAATAATAATAATAATAATAATAACTAGGGGCTGCGCCAACACCTTAAAGAATGGTCTACCGGTGCACTTCGTACCGGTGCGCGAAGCGCACCAAACCCCGCCAGCCCCGCACACTTCTTATCACTTTTTGGAGGCCCCCCCGGACCCCCCCCCCCCCTCCACACACACACACACACATCCCCCCTCCCCCCCCCCCCCCCCCCCCACCTCCCGCCCCCTTTCCCTTCGACAGGGTACGTTGAATTGCCGGAGGTGCCGCAAAGGGCGCCTGGTGGCAAAAAACTTCAATTTTCAGGTGTGGGTGCCACCCGCGACCAGAACGGGTACGTACAATCGCAGGGCTCCCCCGCACCCCCCATTTCCCTTCGACAGGGTACGTTCAATTGCCGGAGGTGCCGCAAAGGGCGCCTGGTGGCACACAGACCTCAATTTTCAGGTGTGGGTGCCACCCGCGACCAGAACGGGTATGTACAATCACAGGGCTGGGGTTCCCGGGGGCAGGGCCCCCCGGACCCCCCCTGCCCCGTCGACAGGGTACGTTCAATTGCCGGAGGCACCGGCAAGTACTGCCAAAAAACAAGGAAATTTGGCATTCAGGACACTCCCCTAACGCAAATATTTACGTGAATTCCAAAAAAACTATATCAGCATCAAGATCGAGTCTGCTGCTAACCACCCTGCCAATATGAGCTCCCAACTCCTGGTTCACACAAACCATGATTTATTCCGATGGGGGGTGCAAAAATAGGCCAAAAAAACAAGGAATTTTGGCATTCAGGACACTCCCCTAACGCAAATATTTGCGTGAGTTCCAAAAAAATTATACCCGCATCAAGATCGAGTCTGGGGCTAACCACCCTGCCAATATGAGATCCCAACTCCTCCTTGTTCCCACAAACCATGATTTATTCCGATGGGGGGTGCAAAAAAAGGCCAAAAAAACAAGGAATTTTTGGCATTTAGGACACTCCCTTAACGCAAATATTTGCGTGAATGCCAAAGAAACTATATCAGCATCAACATCGAGTCTGGGGCTAGACGCCCTGTCAATGTGAGCTCCCAACTCCTCCTGGTTCACACAAACCATGATTTATTCCGACAGGGGTGCGAAAAAAAACAAGGAATTTTGGCATTCAGGACACTCCCCTAACGCAAATATTTGCGTGAATTCCAAAAAATCATATCAGCATCAAGATCGAGTCTGGGGCTAACCACCCTGCAAATATGAGCTCCGAACTCCTCCTCGTTCCCACAAACCGTGATTTATTCCGACAGGGGTGCGAAAATGGGGGGTGGGGGTGGGGGTACACAATTTTCATTTTCCCCCTCCCCCCAAACCCACAACCCCCTTCACAAACACCTTTCAGGGATAATAATAATAATAATAATAATAATAATATGTATGTATGTATCGTCTGCCAATTGCTGAGCCAAAAGGCCATGTGCATCCAGTCCTCCATTCCATAAGGAAAGTCTCCACACCAATCGGTGGAAAAGGAAGTGACGGCATAGAACATTACTTTAGGAGCTTTATACCAATCAGCCCATGGACCGATGGCCTATGTACTCCCTAAATAATAATAATAATAATAATAATAATAATAATAATAATAATAATAGTGCTTCTCTGTCAATGGCTGATGCATTTCTGCACATGCGCCTCCATCGTCTCACCCGTGAGGGGAGTACGAAGAATTGACGATAGGCTCTAATGACACCCCCGCAAGGGCAGTTCCAACACTTCCAGACGGACCGGTATGTTCAATGAAAATACTGGTCCAGACGGAGCGGTATGTTCAATGAAAATACTGGTGGCACCGACGGGAATCGAACTGGCGACAGGGCCCAGATGGTAGAACTTGACCACTGGGCTATCACGGTGTCCAAAATAATAATAATAATAATAATAATAATAATAATAATAATAATAATAATAGTAATGTATCTCCTGCCAATTGCTGAGCCAAAAGGCCATGTGCATCCACCTCCATTCCATAAGGAAAGTCTCCACACCAATCGGTGGAATAAAGGAAGTGACTGCATAGAACATTACTCTAGGAGCTTTATACCAATCAGCCCATGGAAAGGGACCGATGGCCTATGTACTCCCTAATAATAATAATAATAATAATAATAATAATAATAATAATAATAATAATAGTGCTTCTCTGTCAATGGCTGATGCATTTCTGCACATGCGCCTCCATCGTCTCACCCGTGAGGGGAGTACGAAGAATTGACGATAGGCTCTAATGACACCCCCGCAAGGGCAGTTCCAACACTTCCAGACGGACCGGTATGTTCAATGAAAATACTGGTCCAGACGGACCGGTATGTTCAATGAAAATACTGGTGGCACCGACGGGAATCGAACTGGCGACAGGGCCCAGATGGTAGAACTTGACCACTGGGCTATCACGGTGTCCAAAATAATAATAATAATAATAATAATAATAATAATAATAATAATAATAATAATAATAATAATAATAATAGTGCTTCTCTGTCAATGGCTGATGCATTTCTGCACATGCGCCTCCATCGTCTCACCCGTGAGGGGAGTACGAAGAATTGACGATAGGCTCTAATGACACCCCCGCAAGGGCAGTTCCAACACTTCCAGACGGACCGGTATGTTCAATGAAAATACTGGTCCAGACGGACCGGTATGTTCAATGAAAATACTGGTGGCACCGACGGGAATCGAACTGGTGACAGGGCCCAGATGGTAGAACTTGACCACTGGGCTATCACGGTGTCCAAATAATAATAATAATAATAATAATAATAATAATAATAATAATAATAATAATAGCTAGGGGCTGCGCCAACACCTGAAAAAATGGTTTGCGGTTCGCTTCTCGCACTCCTTCCCCCCCCCCCCCCACCCCCCTCTTCCCAAGGTCGGTTTTCCTCTCATTCTCACATGCACAACTTTTACAGCCTTGGAGCA
>WBZZ01001652.1:32500-37371 GCA_019918135.1 Paulinella micropora
TGATGTTGTTGGCGTGACACTGTGACTTCTTGTTGTGTGTAATGCCCCCAACGATAGCTCGTAAAAAGTCGGTAATACAACCAAACACAGTCCTCAAGAATGAGAATGATGTCTCGTTGTATTAGCTCAGTGAAGCCAAAAAGGAAAACGGCAACAGACCAGGAATAAAATGGCATCAGGTCCAATCCGGACAAATAATACTGAAAAACAAGCTGGTGCACCTGTCACCAGGAAAAGGTATTTTTTACCGGCTATCCGGGGGGTGATGCCTACAGTACCCCCTCCCGATTTTATGACGGAAATAGCATTTTCGTCATACACCTTCTGATTTCTTTCTGCAAATAGTATGCGCTATGGAGTCATGCCACACAGCGCATTGACCCACGGATAGACGCTAAAAGACGATAAATATATCCTCATACAGCACGTCAAAGCGGATTCTCTAGCCTTTCTTGTAAATTTTGAACTCCTTCCCCTCAGGCAATTTCTTTTTTTTTTCGGCAGTATGTCAAGAACAAACGTACAATTAATAAAAAAATACAAGCAACGTGGTGCTGTAGTACGATTCCCCCTTTGATCTCCTTCTTCTTAATTATCATTATTATTATTATTATTCACAGGGAGATCGTAAGTACATTGTCTTTTTTAATGACATACCCTTGTATAAGGCGGATATCCTATGATATAGTATTAGGGGGCCAGTCCTAATAGCTATATCCGAAGTCGAGGTGTATGTACCCGACCCTGCGATATACCGACACAAGTAGAGATTGACCGTGCTCAGGTACGACAGTATATAATCTATCGTAAAAAATAATTTAATGAAAGTTTCAGAGAACATTTCATTTTCGAGAACATCATCCCAGGACTTGGAAAGGGTCATACCCGGGAACACCATCGCTCAATACACTAGCGATCCCCGTATACGGTGTAGTATCATCGTCGATCGACCTTTCGCACTCGTATGTTGCGATCGAATGCCAAGTTATATCACTGAGTCTTTTTAATATTCATATTGATAACTGATGATGCATGATCAAATCATGATACGCCGTGGGCAATCAATCAGTTTATTTGAGACGCATAAAGAAAAATAGTTTCTTTGTCACTGCCTTCGTCGCCTGGCGCGGATTTCTTTGCCTGGTGGAGGACCACCAACAAAAGTCAGATCGAACTTTGACTGTTCGAGAATGTCCCAGATCTTATTAGGGATTCCGCCCAACGATAATTCAAAAGGGACATCAAGCACTCCTCTTGGCAGTGTCTGAATGGTCCACGCAGTGTAATCCTTGTCTCTGGGAGTAATTGTATCATCCCATGTCTCGAGACTTTTTGCGTCTTTATATACTGGCAGATAATGTCTTGCCTTTGGAACCTCAACCGGGTCCATACTTCTCCAGAACTGGAGTATCGGTTGTACTATCTTTGCGGCTGATGATATTTTGAGTGTCCGTGTGACACGCATCTGTCGTGGGACCGCCACGACCCGCATCAAGTATAAGTCTGAGAGAGTGTCATCAGCGACATGTTGTTCCGCTGGTCTCATCAGATAGAAAACATTTTTCACCCATGCGATGGTTGCTATCGCATCGCCTTCCTTTCCATCGCTCATGGACAATCTCAACGTTGCCTGCGTTTGGGTCAGTGTCCGTCCCCTCCTCCTCCTGGTGGACGTCCTTTGATCTCATCGACCTCATCGCCTTCCTCGGTTGGTCGTTGATAAGATCATTCCGCGCTCTCCTTAGCTGCGCCTCTGTGATCTTCTCCTTCTTTCCGCTATGCTCTCGCGGAGACTTGGACTGAGTCCCCACCGCGCTTATGCGGTCAGTCTTCTCCTTACTGTCCACCTCACTCTCCTCCTTCTCAGCTATCGGTGCCCGATAAGCATCGTCTTGGTCTATGCCAGCCTCCTTGTGGATGGGCGGCACCTCTTTGAAATCATCCTTCATCCGTTTTAACGCCTCCTCAACGGATTCATCTTCCAGTAAGAAGGGATCATACTTAATCAGCCTTGTTACATTCACAATTTGCACCTTCCCTCTACCCCTGATCTTGTAATTCAGAGGTCCCGTCTGTTCCATAATCTGATAAGGTCCTTTCCAGTGAGTGAACAGCTTAGAGCTGACTCCCTTCGGGACTTGAGGATGGTACAATAGTACAATATCCCCGACCTGGAACTTGATCTGATCCAAGTGCGCTTGTCGCACCCCTTCAGCATCAGTCTTTCGGCGCTCCGCCTCTCTATGCGCCCTGACTATTTGTTCCGCCTCCATCTTCACTCTAAGTCTCATCCCAAACAACTCATCCGCATCCGCCCAAGTGTCTTTTGGGTGAAGGAGCGAAGTCGGGATATCAGGCTCACGCCCATATACTAACTGATATGGCGAGATTGAGCTCTTCGAGCCTCCTAACGCCGTAGAGGGTAGACAGTTCATTGCAAACGCAAATGATGGTGCTGCCTCGACCCATGCTCTTTGATTCTCCTTCTTCGTGCAATACATCTTTAGCGAGGCTTTGAGGGGTCTGTGTACCCGCTCGATTTTCCCATTTGCTCGCGGGTTATAGGCAGTAACATATTGCCATTTCATCCCGTAATACTTAGATAGTTTGTCGATGACCTCGTTATTAAAGTCCGAGCCTCGATCAGAACATATCTTTCTTGGTACTCCGATCTGTGAGATGATCCTATCGATCAGCGCCTCGGCCGTCGTCTTGCCGGTAACGTCTTTGACAGGGATGATCCACACATAGTTGGTGGCTCTGTCAATAGCCGTAAGGAGGTATTTGTAACCATCCTTCGATTCTGGGAAAGGTCCCACATGATCAATGTGTATAAACTCAAACATCCCCGCATGAAGAGGAAATTCGCCAATCAGGCCGAAATTTGCCTTCAGTGGTGTTTTGTTTATCTTGCACGGGATGCATGCATCCACCGCCTGATCTATCTCCTCCTTCATCTTCTTCCACCAGAATCGCCTCGCTACGAACATATGAGTTCGTTGTCGACCCGGATGCGCCAAAAGTGGGCAATTGTGGGCTGCGACAAATATAAATCGTCTCAGACTCTCCGGTACCCAAAGGGTCCATTTGTCCGGCTGTGACGCATAGCGACCGTGAAGGCCCTTGTACCACAGTAGACCATCTCTCCATCCCATCTCCTTCATCTGATCTTTGATCGCTTTCGTCATCCGTAGCTCATCCGGGTTCTGATATAACTGTATCAGTTCTTTAAACTCCGGATCTTGAGCCTGTTGTTGCCTCCATGCGGTAGGCGAGGCTATATGGATAGTACCATCTTCTAGCCGTACCCCGATTCTTTCCGGGTCATCGTCTAGGTCACTTCTCCGCTCTTGAGGAGGCTCCGCATAAACTTCCTGCGTCTCCTCTTCCTCTCTTATGTTCGCCTTCGCATTCTCATATACCTCATAGGACCACTCAGCGTCCTCCTGGGTATGTAGCTCACAACATATCCCGTGATCCGGGCCTTGTGGACTGTACCGTAGACCTGTGCGGTCATATCGGACTCCACTCGCCATCTCCATCGCCTCAATGTGGCTGACCTCATACACCTTGTCAGTGGACAAGTCTTCCATCTCCACCGTGGACACCAACGCCGATACTTCTGAGTTAAACTCTAGCCTAGAGAGGCTATCAGCGACCACATTTCGCTTTCCCGGTAGATGGACCATTGTAAAATCGAAACAAGACAAGAACGCTTGCCACCGCGCCAGCCGTCCCGTCTGTTCATGATTCATCAACCATAACAGGTTATGATGATCAGTTCTGACAGTAAATTGAGGTCCTCCCCACAAATACTCTCTGAGCCTCTTGAGGGCCCATACTACCGCCAACGCCTCTCTTTGCCTTGTGCAATAGTTTCTCTCCGCCGCACACAACTTCCTACTAATAAACATGATTGGGCGTAATTTCTTCTCCTCATCCTCTTGTTGTAATACAGCCCCAATCGCAAACTTAGATGCGTCTGTATCGACTACGAATTGTTTCGTAAAGTCGGGCATCGTTAACACCAGTCCTCCGTCTTTCGGGTCTTTGTAAATGAGATCTTTGAGCGCATGAAACGCTTGCAAAGCCTCTTCGTCCCACTTCTCAAAGTCTCCAAAATCTATCATTTTCTCCAACTTAGCCCGTGTTGCACCCCAATCGGGTATAAACTGGCTATAGTATTGCGCCATCGCAAGGAATGAGTGCAATTCAGTGCGGTTCTTCGGTATCGGTCGATTCATAATCTCCTCCCTCTTCTCTTTGGATATCGAGACTCGATTATGGGAGATCTCGTACCCTAAGTATGTCACACTCGTCTTGGCAAGTTGACACTTCTTTAGATTGCACTTCAGGCCAAAAGCTCCGATGCGCCTGAATATATCGGACAAATGATCGATATGCTCCTCCATTGTGTTAGAGTATACGATAATGTCATCGATATAGCAAAATGCATATTCTCCCGCCTTCTGTCCCCGCCTTCTCATAAAGCCACCGTCAGACAAATCATCGTACTGACTGCTCAACATCTTCTGCATCGCCTTCTGGAAAAGTCCTGGGGCTTGCTTGAGGCCCATCGGAAGCACTTTCCATTGGTATATTTCCATACCCACCACAAACGCCGTCAGCCATCTGGACTTTTCCTCCAGTGGTATCTGCCAGAAGCCATTCTTAAGGTCAATGACCGAATAGAATTTTGCATTCCGCAGTACTCTCCTTCCTTCTTCTAATGTCGGGAGAGGATTTCTCTCTTCCTCCAGCACCTTGTTAACACGAGCATAGTTAACTGTCAGGCGCCATTCTCCTCCTGGCTTCGGCACTATTCTCGGTTGTGAGACTATTGAGGATGTTGATCTCTCAATAAAGTCCTC
>WBZZ01001653.1:0-2500 GCA_019918135.1 Paulinella micropora
GTCAAGCCAGTTAAACGACCTACGGCCAGAAGCCATTAAGCAGTTAGATTATTTATTAATCTTTCCGGGGCAATCTCAGGACAAAATGGAACTCGTGTATAAACACTTAGACCTATCTTTTGACTTTGATTACTTTCTTCAAAAGTATCACGAAGCAACAAAGGAGAGATTTAATTTTCTTTATGTCTCAAGTGTCGATGATGAGTTAAGAAAAAATTTTGCCTATCGCATGAAATAATTATTTTTGTAATTATTTTTATTTTTGCTGAAAGATTTTTTAAAATCTTTCTATTATATGGTAGTGAAAACAACTCGTGTTGAAGTCATTCCAACAATCGGCAAACGAACTATTAACTCAAGCACCAACATGGCTGGAGGTAAAAAGAAAACTGGACGGAAGAAGGGCAAGGGGCAGGCTGGTGGTAAAATTAACTGGCAAAAAGTGGGCAAAACCGCAATGGCTGTTGATAAATTTCTTCGCAATAATAAGTTAATCTCTAGGACTGCGGGAGCATTAAGTAGTGTCGGGGTACCTTACGCTGGTAGTGTTGGTGCTGTAGCATCAAGACTGGGGTATGGTAAGCAGAGAGGACGAGGCGCCCTTAAATTCTAAAAAAAAATAATTTGATATAACACAGAAGTATTTTTTTGTTAATATACAATGGTCGCTAAGACTAAAAATGTGAAAAAGGCGAAAGTCCGTCCACCGCGGGTTTATAGGAATAAAAGCGGGAAACCATATATTATCCAGAAGGGTAAAAAATATTATCTTAATTTTGGTAAAAAGACAAATGATATGAGCACACTTCAAATTGTTAAACTTTTTATGAAATACTTAAGCAGACCAAAATCAAAGCGAGCACCTAAGCGAAAAGAAGACTTAAGAAAAGTCCAGAGCCTTTCAGAGATTGAGCAAAATACTAGAACCGCCATTAATGACCACTTAGACAAACTCAGAAAGGAGAAATACGAAAAGATTGATGAGATTGACCAAAAAGAGAAAAAAGCACGGGCTGATGCTGAAGAAGAAAAGAAGAGGCAACACAGAAAAGACATGGAAGATATCAAGGAACGACAAGAACAAAAGACAGAGAACTAAGAAGGGAGCAAAAACTCATAGAAGATGTAAAATATGAAGAAGACAGAAAAAATAGGATACAAGCATTACCACCGCCACCACAATATCAATATATTATGCCACCACAGCAGGGGCAACCACAAGCACCGCCATTAGGAGCACCACCACAAGCATCGCCCTTACCTAATTTAGGAGATGAAACACCATTGAAAACGAAAGAGCAATATGAGGAAGAAAAAAAGCAAAAGCAGAAAGATATTGAAACACTGAAATTAGCAGGATATACAGATAAGTTCATAAAAAAGATGAGTCGTAAAGACTTACAAAAAGCCAGTCAAGATATTCAGACGGCTATAGCCACAGCGACATCTTTAGAGGAACAGAAAAAGTTAGCAGAAGAATATAAAGAAAAACTTGAAAAGGAAGAAAAGAAAGCAGAAGAAAAGGGTAAGCATTTTGAACATTTACAAATTAATCAATTTTTAATCTCAGCATTTTCAAAAACTTATCACCCAAACATTACTATAAAAGAGTTAGCACAGGCTTTAAAAAAGAGACTAGATAGTGATGGACATAAAAAATTAAATTACAAAGACACTTCAAAGTGGATTATTGACATGATTAAAAGGTTTAATATTGATGTTGGAAATGAAAAGGAAAACGTAAAAAGAAAGTAGCGGATTATGCTAGATATGAAGAGTATATGGGTATTAATGAGCAAAAAGGTAGTGGAGCGAAGACATTAGAAGAATTAATTGATAAGGTATTTTCAATAGCGAAAATAAAAAAAATACTTAGCCGCAAAGATTGGAAACACACAATGAACAAACATGATTTTGTAAATACTCTAACGAACAAAATGACTATAGACACAAATGTAGATAAACAAGTTTCAAATGATTTGAATATTGACGAGGGAACGCCACAACAACTACCACAGCCATTAGAGACACAACCACAGCAACCAGAGCACTCCAACGAAGTTGGAGATGCGTCCTTTGGACAGCAAACCACAGCAAACCAGAAGCCACAGCAACCAGAGCCAGAGCCACAACCACAGACAGAGGAGCCACAGCAGGGTGAGGGGCTGGGACTAATGACTAACGAAATAGACGACATAATGAAAAAATATGGATGGTATCTCGGAGCAATAGCCAGTGATGAAATCTACAAACTAAATCCAGAAAAAAAGAAAGCGATACGGATTTATAATGAATACCGACCCGAGCACCAAAAAAGGCCAGCACTGGATGGCCGTATGGATAAGTCTAGATAAAGACAGGAGTGTTGAAGTGTATGACCCTTTAGCACTTTACGAGCCGACAGAAGACTTTCAACAACAAATGAAACGGCTAATAGATAAAAGCCACCCCGATAGTTATTTATTAATGAAGGTTAATCAAGTAAAAAGAGCAGAGCGAT
>WBZZ01001653.1:7500-17500 GCA_019918135.1 Paulinella micropora
ATAAGAAGGCAGGAAATGCAAAATATTATTCTGTAGAGGTGCCAAATTCTATTGCTGTTGTTGTCTGGGGATACCGCTCAGCTCCGCAAGAAATTTCAGAATATGTTGTCGTATTTGAGCCTCGTGTAGGAGAAACAGATATGATTATGGTGAGAACATGGCCTAATGTGGCGGAGATTGTTTCTCATTTTGGAAGAGTGGTGCAAACTATTTACAAAGCCAAGTTCATCCGTTAATTAAATAAGTTGTTAAGCATAGCATTTTCTTCTAGATAAACAAATACCAATCTGGAAGAAAATGTTATTGCCAAATGTTTCGTTTTAAATTATTTTTATTAAAGGTCTAACTTTTCGATTTTCTTTTTGATTCTAGCACTGCTCCGTATGTTTTCCGGTTTTACATCCAATGATTTTGATAAATTAATATTTTTTTTCTCTTTTGTAATTTGTTTCACTTTGTCCGATAACTGCTCCTTCGTTTCTTCTTCTTCATGGTCCTCTTCAACATTAGTCTTTAATAATTCTAACGGTCTTACTAAGTCTTCTTCTGATAGGATAACTTTGAAGCCTTTCCGGCCCTTAGCCTTAAATATAGTTTTACTGAATTGCTTGTCCCCTTTAGAAAAAATAGTTCTTTCTAATTCCTTTCTTACTCTTGTTCCTTTAGGGAATTCATTAATTAAAGGATTTCTGTAGATTTCCTGAGTGTTCTTTTCGGTTCCTTCAAAAACATTAATCGGAACTGCTTTAATTGTTGTATGATATGTTTTATTATAAGCATCAACAACCTCATGAATAATAGGAACCCATTGAAAATTTTCATTAAATTCCCATATTAAGTTTAATTCATCTCGTATTGTTCTAATAAACCTATCAATTATACCCATTGTTCTGTGATCGCCTACTTGGACAGTTCTATGTTCAATATTATTTTGTCTGAAATATTCACTGACTTGTCCCTTAAACTCACCACCATTATCTGAAGTAATTTTTCAGGAACTTTTTTTGTAAATATTTTTTTTAACCCTTCTAAGACATAACCAGTTGTTTTATTTTTGACTGGCGCAATCCACCCACGACGGCTATATACATCAATAGCAACTAATCCAAAATTATAGTTAGCATTACCTTTGTCGCCACCTTTGACATATCCATTAAATCAATAAATACTTGACTTAGTGGTTTTGCTTCTGGTGATGTTATCGTATTCCATATCTTAGCGGGCTTTGATTGAAAATGTATCTCGGCCACTTCTTCAAGTTTTTCTTTTCGCTCTGTCTCCTCAGGAGTTTCTTGTTGCTGAGTATGTTTATTATCCATATTATATATCAATGAGATTTTCAAAGTCCAATGTCAAAAACAAAAAATATAAAATCATTACTCCAAAAGGTAAGACAATTCATTTCGGACACTTAAAATATCAGCACTATAAAGACCGCATAGGGTTATACTCACATTTAGACCATCTGGATAAAGAAGAAAAAACTATAGAGCAAGAGCAAAAGCAATAAGAAACTCAAAAGGAGAATTAACTTATAATAATCCGGAGTATAGTAATTATTATTCTTATCATTTCCTTTGGTAAATTTAAAACTTTAAAAACATTCTTGAGACATCATCATTATTTTTTTCTTTCTTGCTTGGTTTCTCTGCTTGATTATAAACATTAACAGATATGTTTGACTTCTTTCCGTTTCCTTTTTTAGATTTAGGCTTCGGCTCTTCCTCTTCGCTTTCTTCACTTTCGCTTTCGCTCTTATCAGGCTCAGGCTCAGGCACAGGCTTTTTACTTACTTTCTTTTTTGCTTCCGCTTTCTTTCTCCTTATTTTCATTTTAGCCATTTTTTCTGCTATAATATCAGTAAAATCATATTCTTCATCGCTATCACTGCTTTCTTCTGGTGTATCATCTTGGTCTTTTCCATTAATAATATCATTAGCAACACCAATTTCTGCCATGCGGTTTATCTTTTCCTCCATCTCTTCATCATCGCCTACATAAGCCTTTCTACACTTTGCTAATTTCTCTTTTGCTATTTCAACCTTATGTTGCTTTTTGCTCTTAATACTTTCCACTGCCTTACCCCAATTCTTACAACTTGCTTCGGGAGACGGCATTTTAGAATCTCACTTCGTGCTTCGCACTCTCGCTTATTCTAAAAATATTCTATACTAAGATTATTATATTTTAGTATTTTTAAAATTAAATATTTATTTTATATATCAATGTCGCAATATAAATCCTTACTTGGCCTTAATGAGTTGGCTGTTGATAGTCTAAAATACTTAACTTAGACCTTACCAACACAAACATAGTAGGCTTAAATACAGACAGAGTGCCAGAAGATGAAAACCCTTTGAACCTCTACTATACTGATTTACGATTTGATACAAGGTTATCTACCAAATCAACTACGGATATCAAAGAAGGAAGCCGTTTATACTACACAGAGCAACGAGTAAGGGATAATGATGAAGTCAAAGCCTCAACTCAACACAGAAGCAGCAATACTTCTAATCCACACCAAACCAATTTATATAATTTGATTGACACAAACATATTTGCACAAGCAAGCGGACAATACTTAACTTACAACGATGTAGAAGGTAAATGGAAGAATACCGCCCTCGGTTCAATTGACACACTTTCAGATGTAGTCATTACAGCACCAGTGGCGATGAATAGTTATCTAACAAATAACTCAATAAACTGGGTAAATAAAACATTTCCTATAAATGTTGATGAAACAGGCAATATTAGTATGGGAAGGAAGAATATAATAAACGTAAATTTACTAAATGACAAAGGTGTTGATGAATGGATATTTGAGCATAATGATAATAATAATAAGGTGTCGGCAGCTGGAAATATAGACTCACATAGCGATGTGACAATATCAGGCTTCCCAGCAGATAACCAACTGATTATGTATAGCACGGGGCAATGGAGAAACACCACACCACCCTTTCTTAGATTAGACGGAACTGTTAGTATGACGGGGGCATTAAATATGAATGGTTTTGCTATTTCAGGGGCTTCTACGTATAATGGAATTAATCTCGCAAATCTCGCAGTTGATGGTTCTGTGGTTAAACTAACAGGAGACCAAACCATAGCGGGTATTAAGACATTCAGCAACGCAATAACCGCAAATGCGGGGATAACAACGACAACATTAACAACAAGCGACAATGTGGTAGTAGGTGCTGGAAAAAGTGTTTTCATAAATAGAAGTGCTATTGCTAATAATAAACTTGTTTTATATGATAGCGGAACACCATCAACGACGGGATTATATGGTTTTGGTATTGCAAGTAATATATTGATTTATAATGTTAATGCTTCAACTGATAGTCATATATTTTACTATAGTGCTACAAATGAACTATTTAGAATTGCTAATGCTGGAATTACTGCTTCAAAGGCAATAACGGCAAATGCGGGAGTATCAACAACCACATCAACGGCGAGTGGGGCGATAACAGCGAATGGCGGACTAAATATGGGAAACCAAAGTATAACAAATGTGAATCTCGTTGATGGTGTGGATGTTTCTGTTCTTGATACTTCGGCAGTTAAAACCTCAGGAAACCAAACAATAACAGGAATCAAGACATTTAGCAGTGCCCTTGAAATAACTGGAAATTCAATGAATGCGACAACAAAAGGAACATTCGTGGTTTTTAACTCCACAGCCAATATAGGAACTATCGGATGCCTTGATATGGGCACTGGTGTAAATTATAACTTTGAAATAAATGCGAAAAAATAAGTTTTATTATTGATGGGGCAATCGTCGGTTGGGTAAATGCTTCGGGGCTAGATTGTAATAGTAGCAAAATAGCCAACCTTGGAACTCCGACATTAGCGGCCGATGGAGCAAACAAAAGTTATGTAGATACAATGGACGGGCAAAATGTAAAACTAACAACAGACCAAACCATAACAGGAAGTAAAACATTTAATGGTGCGAGCACTACAATAAAATATCTAACCTTAACGAACAATGCTGATTTTAATAATCAAACTATCACTAATGGCGGAAATATTACATATAATGGGGCGAGGATATTAAACCAAAATGGAGGTGATATATTCTTTTCACAGACATCAGGAGATGATCAGTATTTCTTATTTACTCTAAATACTGCTACAAGTGGAACAGCGAACCAACGAGGTTATGTATTTACGAATGTAGCATCTGATGTAAAAGGGGCGGGACTTTATATTTCAAAACTTTTGGATAATAAAAGTGCTTCATCTGACATTGTCCGTTTTGACAATGCTGGCGGTATGCGGTTTTATGGTGCCTTAGATATGAACTCAAACAATATAACAAATGGCGGAACAATAACTGGAACGACAATTACTTCAACCGCGGGTATATCAACGACGACACTAACGGCAAGTGGATTAATAACGGCAAATGCGAGTATATCAACAACAACGGCAACCGCAAGCGGATTGATAACGGCAAATGCGGGGATATCAACAACAACATTAACAGCAAGCGGATTGATAACAGCAAATGCGGGTATATCTGTTGTTAATAGCACAGTCGACATACGCGGGGAAGCAAGAAGTGGGTCTCATCCATCACCAGTTGGTTTATATGTCACGGGCAATCTTGGTCCATCTTCTGGCGGTGTTGAATTCAGACACAACAACGGGACACAGGGAGTTGGTTTTGGTTATAATTCAATATATGCTACGGGGAGCAACACAAACCAAGATTTAAATTTTTATGCGAGGGTGACAGGAGTAATCTATGCTCAGAGTGATACAAGCATGACGACAGCATCCAGCGGATTTTTAACATTAAGAAAAAGACCACAAAATACGACCAACCCACAAATATTTATGAAAGCAGGAGACTCATCAGGTTATGCGGTAGTAATGAATACAGGTGGGTTATTACATGCGTGGTCGACTACACTATCAAATGGTGAAAATAATACTGGTTATGTTTTTATTGCAGCAGGAGCGAATGTTTGGTCTTCTGGTTCAGACAGGAGATTAAAATCAGATATTAAAACATTAGACTGCGGAGATTGTTGTGATAAACTTATGAAAATAAACTGCTGTTCATATTATTTGAAATCAGACGAAAAGAAACAGAAAAAGAACCACGGATTTATTGCGGATGAAGTAAAAAAAATATTTCCAGAATTTGTATCTGAAAGTGGAATAAAAGCAGACGATGGAAATGGAAACTTTGAAGGTATATCATACACGGACTTCATACCAATACTGGTTAGTGCTTTTCAACACATGGCGGAAAAGGTAGTTAATTTAGAAAAAGAAAATAATAATCTCTTGAATATACTACAAGACCAAGCAAATCAATTAGCAGAAATCAGAGCAGTCGTATTTTCAAATGTCAAATAATACAACTAGACTTCACAGACCACCACCTATTATGGATATGGATGGCGAACTAACTCCAGAATTAAAGTCTCGTGTTCTTGAAGTAGAACTAAAGACTGAGGAAAAAAAAATAGAGCACGAATTGGAAGTTAACTGGAATTGTTGTTGTATAAAAAACAGACCGACAGACAGCCGACTTATCAAATACTTATTTCAAATGGGTATCATTATTGCCATTATAGCCCTTTGTATCGTGATTGTCTGAAAAGAACTTGCTGTGCGAGGTTGCTAATACTTATGTCGGAATCCTAACATTGCTTATCGGCATTTGCCTTCCATCACCTTCTTCAAGTAAGAAGTGAGCATTCATAGGTATGTGTCATATACCATCTATTATCGCCAGCACACATTAAAGGCAAAGCCTCATCAAAACTAACACACCAATCACTCATAGGCTTATACACACATTTAAATTTAGTTTTTATTCCTTTTTGAATACACCACACACAACTTTCATTTTTTTTATCACTGACCCGTGAGTAAAAGTCGCAGGCAGTCCGAGCATAAATATTAATTAATAAAAAGTTTATTAGCACTAATATAGAGGACATCATGGCTGACTATAAATACCAAAAGATTATTTTTCTGAGCAATGATTTTGCTGGAGGAAGCAAAACATTTAATAAAAATATTCAAATGTCATTCACACCCACCAAAATGAATGTAAAATTTATCCACTATATGAACGACCAGACCGAAACCAAAACCAGAATTCTTTACATGGACAGAATTGGAATTATTGGAACATTTGCGGACAGCACCACAGCAAACATTTCGAACCTCGGTTATAATTTGGGTGTTGTAGGATGGACTGACGGAGAATATACATTTAAAGTCTTTGAAACTGACAGCGGAAATATTGATACAGGAAATTTAGCGGGCCGAATTGTAGTGTGTTTGGAATTTCTAGGCTGATATTTGTTTGGAGGTGTTGTTTTTAACAACTTCTACCATACCCCCGCGGGTTCGGAAAGGGACAAAGTCCCTTCCATAAACATCGACAACCGATTTATTTTAAACCATAAAGAAAAAACGATGTTTTAGAATAAGAGAGAGTGCGACAGCACGAAACGCAATTCTAAAATATCAATGGAAAAGATTAATAGCATTAAGGTGAAGCCAGTAAAACAAGAGGGTGATGGAAATAAAAAAGCAAAAGGTTATAAATTATTTAATGAGCCGTATGCCAACATATTTCTACTCGCCCGTAAGAAGAGCGGGAAAACGACAGCACTCTTTGAAATACTGAAACGGACTACAGACAGAAAAACCCGCATTATCATTATTGCTTCAACGATACACAAGGACTACATTTATAAAGCAATGGTCAAGCACTTTAAGAACAGGGCAAACCCGATGGCAATATATACCTTTCTTAAATCAGATGGTGTAAATGTTATTGATTATGAGTTAGACAAACTGAACAGACAGGACGAGCAACACGAAGGAGAAGTAAAACAGGTCAAAGAGGAAATAGAGAAGCCACAATTTCTTTATTTCGGAAAGGAAAAGAAAAAAGAAGAAGGAGGTGAGAACAAAGAAAGGCCAAGTAAGTATATTTCTCCAGAGGTTGTTTTTGTTTTGGATGATTTAGGGAGTGGATTAAGAGACAAGTCCGTAAGTGATTTGTTAAAAAAGAACAGACACTATAAATCAAAGGTGATTATGTCAAGCCAGTATTTAAACGACCTACGGCCAGAAGCCATTAAGCAGTTAGATTATTTATTAATCTTTCCGGGGCAATCTCAGGACAAAATGGAACTCGTGTATAAACACTTAGACCTATCTTTTGACTTTGATTACTTTCTTCAAAAGTATCACGAAGCAACAAAGGAGAGATTTAATTTTCTTTATGTCTCAAGTGTCGATGATGAGTTAAGAAAAAATTTTGCCTATCGCATGAAATAATTATTTTTGTAATTATTTTTTATTTTTGCTGAAAGATTTTTTAAAATCTTTCTATTATATGGTAGTGAAAACAACTCGTGTTGAAGTCATTCCAACAATCGGCAAACGAACTATTAACTCAAGCACCAACATGGCTGGAGGTAAAAAGAAAACTGGACGGAAGAAGGGCAAGGGGCAGGCTGGTGGTAAAATTAACTGGCAAAAAGTGGGCAAAACCGCAATGGCTGTTGATAAATTTCTTCGCAATAATAAGTTAATCTCTAGGACTGCGGGAGCATTAAGTAGTGTCGGGGTACCTTACGCTGGTAGTGTTGGTGCTGTAGCATCAAGACTGGGGTATGGTAAGCAGAGAGGACGAGGCGCCCTTAAATTCTAAAAAAAAATAATTTGATATAACACAGAAGTATTTTTTTGTTAATATACAATGGTCGCTAAGACTAAAAATGTGAAAAAGGCGAAAGTCCGTCCACCGCGGGTTTATAGGAATAAAAGCGGGAAACCATATATTATCCAGAAGGGTAAAAAATATTATCTTAATTTTGGTAAAAAGACAAATGATATGAGCACACTTCAAATTGTTAAACTTTTTATGAAATACTTAAGCAGACCAAAATCAAAGCGAGCACCTAAGCGAAAAGAAGACTTAAGAAAAGTCCAGAGCCTTTCAGAGATTGAGCAAAATACTAGAACCGCCATTAATGACCACTTAGACAAACTCAGAAAGGAGAAATACGAAAAGATTGATGAGATTGACCAAAAAGAGAAAAAAGCACGGGCTGATGCTGAAGAAGAAAAGAAGAGGCAACACAGAAAAGACATGGAAGATATCAAGGAACGACAAGAACAAAAGACAGAGAACTAAGAAGGGAGCAAAAACTCATAGAAGATGTAAAATATGAAGAAGACAGAAAAAATAGGATACAAGCATTACCACCGCCACCACAATATCAATATATTATGCCACCACAGCAGGGGCAACCACAAGCACCGCCATTAGGAGCACCACCACAAGCATCGCCCTTACCTAATTTAGGAGATGAAACACCATTGAAAACGAAAGAGCAATATGAGGAAGAAAAAAAGCAAAAGCAGAAAGATATTGAAACACTGAAATTAGCAGGATATACAGATAAGTTCATAAAAAAGATGAGTCGTAAAGACTTACAAAAAGCCAGTCAAGATATTCAGACGGCTATAGCCACAGCGACATCTTTAGAGGAACAGAAAAAGTTAGCAGAAGAATATAAAGAAAAACTTGAAAAGGAAGAAAAGAAAGCAGAAGAAAAGGGTAAGCATTTTGAACATTTACAAATTAATCAATTTTTAATCTCAGCATTTTCAAAAACTTATCACCCAAACATTACTATAAAAGAGTTAGCACAGGCTTTAAAAAAGAGACTAGATAGTGATGGACATAAAAAATTAAATTACAAAGACACTTCAAAGTGGATTATTGACATGATTAAAAGGTTTAATATTGATGTTGGAAATGAAAAGGAAAACGTAAAAAGAAAAGTAGCGGATTATGCTAGATATGAAGAGTATATGGGTATTAATGAGCAAAAAGGTAGTGGAGCGAAGACATTAGAAGAATTAATTGATAAGGTATTTTCAATAGCGAAAATAAAAAAATACTTAGCCCGCAAAGATTGGAAACACACAATGAACAAACATGATTTTGTAAATACTCTAACGAACAAAATGACTATAGACACAAATGTAGATAAACAAGTTTCAAATGATTTGAATATTGACGAGGGAACGCCACAACAACTACCACAGCCATTAGAGACACAACCACAGCAACCAGAGCACTCCAACGAAGTTGGAGATGCGTCCTTTGGACAGCAACCACAGCAACCAGAGCCACAGCAACCAGAGCCAGAGCCACAACCACAGACAGAGGAGCCACAGCAGGGTGAGGGGCTGGGACTAATGACTAACGAAATAGACGACATAATGAAAAAATATGGATGGTATCTCGGAGCAATAGCCAGTGATGAAATCTACAAACTAAATCCAGAAAAAAGAAAGCGATACGGATTTATAATGAATACCGACCCGAGCACCAAAAAAGGCCAGCACTGGATGGCCGTATGGATAAGTCTAGATAAAGACAGGAGTGTTGAAGTGTATGACCCTTTAGCACTTTACGAGCCGACAGAAGACTTTCAACAACAAATGAAACGGCTAATAGATAAAAGCCACCCCGATAGTTATTTATTAATGAAGGTTAATCAAGTAAAAGAGCAGAGCGATACCAGTGATACCTGCGGATGGTTTGCTATGAGGTTTTTAATGGAGCGGGCGAAAGGAGCGCGATTTAAGTTTGCTAGTGGTTATACAGATTTAAAAGAAAGCGAAGCAGAAAAGTTAAAATCACAGAATGGTTATGGATTTGACACCTTTTTGTAAAAGATATTTTCTAATATATAGATTTTTGAGGTTGTAGGTGGTTTTTATAAAAAGCACCTACGATGGAATACAAGGGAGGAAGAAGTTCGGGTATCTATTACATAAATAGTAAAAATAGAATAACGGGAACAGACAGCGACTTCACACACGAAGTCAATATGAAGGGACTAGACAATCCCACACATTGTAAAATTCTTCATATTTATGTGCCGAAATCGTATTACTCTGTGGCTTCACCATATAATACTTT
>WBZZ01001653.1:20000-35000 GCA_019918135.1 Paulinella micropora
ACACACACACACACATACACACAACACACACACACACACACACAACACACAACACACAACACACCACACACACACACACACACAACACACACACACACACAACACACACACACACACAACACACAACACACCACACACACAACACACACACACACACACACAACACACACAACACACACACGAGAGAGAGAGAGAGAGAGAGAGAGAGTGTTAGAGAGAGAGAGAGAGAGAGAGAGAGAGAGAGAAAGAAAGAAAGAAAGAAAGAGAGAGAGAGAGAGAGAGAGAGAGAGAGAGAGTGAGAGACAGAGAGAGAGAGAGAGAGAGAGAGAGAGAGAGAGAGAGAGAGAGAGAGAGAGAGAGAGAGAAAGAGAGTGTGTGTGTGTGTGTGTGTGTGAGAGAGAGAGAGAGAGCAACAACAACAACAACAACAACAACAACAACAGTAGTATAGGGGGCCACTTTGGCACACTTTTTCAGTGCAGTTTCATCACAGAAACCACACTAAGAGCCGTTATTCGTTATTTCGTCTTCCTATTTATAACAAATACAGACAGACAAAAGAAAGAAAAACGGCTACCTTTAAATAATTGTTATTAAATTACCTTTTGAAGTCTCCTTCAGTCTCTTCCACCTACCACACACAAACAAGTATGGTAGATAAAATTCATTTGAAATGAAGAGGGCTTTTTGCCCAATTTTTAAATTTTTTGATGCACTAGATTATACTTCTATGCGGTAAAGGAGTTAGTGGTCATGACCACTCTTTTACAACTCTAAATTATTTTTTACATTTGCCAACAAATCATTTTGACTTTCAACCCTCATTACATTGCTTTCATTTTGTTTGTCGTAAGCAATGTATTTTATGAGTGATTTATTGAATGTAAGTCCCTCTATATCAACTCCGTCAAAAATTTTATTCTGAACCTCAAATCCAAATTCTTTTCTATTTTCTTTCCTCCAACTATAAAATAATTTCAATTCTTTTTCTTTTTTTACCTGCTTAAGTCTTCTCTTTTGTCGTGCCAATCCGTCAATTTCCATGTTGTTGCTCTCTTTGTCAAGTCTTTTTAGCATATTATCAATGGCGGACAACTTTACCAAGTCTGGTTGTTTTTTTTCAATTAACAAATCAATTTCCCTGTCAATTTTATTTACTCTTTCTTGACTTATTATTTTGTCTTTCTTCAGTTGGTCTCTCCCTCGTCTGTTTGTCTCATAAATCTCTATCCAATCCTCCTTGGTCCTGTCTCCTTTTGTGATAAGACTTTCACTCATTATCAAATTCTGCACCACTGCACCAACGCACTAGCGCGCTGGGGTCGTGGCGTCGGCAAGAAAAAAATAGGCTTGAAATTTCCAAAATTTCATTATCTATTACCAATTTGTCCTGTCCGCCTTATTTTTTCCGCTTTTTTCCCGTCTGGATTTTTTTCCAGAAAATTCCTCGCTTGCTGACACACAAAAATTGCCTTTTTATCACAATTGAGTAAAATGTTTTTCCTCGTGCTTTTTTGTTCTGCGACTTTTTTTTCAGAATTCCCAAAGTGGCTAAGACAAGAAGTCCAAACCCTTGCTGTTTTTGTGTGTTGCAGGATGTCAGACAACGAGCCTGAGCAGGAAGAGCCTGAAAATGAGGTGATTTCATTTATGCTTTTTGTTTTATGTGTATGCTGTTTCTTGTATAGGGTGCTATGGCCCTTCTGGAGGCACAGCAAGAAGCACAGGACGCACATGATGCACGTGTTCAGGTAAATTATATAAGTTTATTTTTTTTCTTGCCTTTCTTTATGTGTGTATAGCAAACAGAGGAAAAAAACGTCACCGACACTGCTATTGAGGTAAATCATTTTTATTCTATTGTTTGTTTTATTGTCTGTATGATTAGGATGTAACAGAAGATACAAAGAACATGAGTGTAGTAGAAGTTCCTGACTGGTTGCAAAAAAGGGAGGAAGACCAACAGGCAGCAGAAATGTCGTGATTAGAATCAGCGATGTTAATGTAGTAATAGATAAGAAGGCAGGAAATGCAAAATATTATTCTGTAGAGGTGCCAAATTCTATTGCTGTTGTTGTCTGGGGATACCGCTCAGCTCCGCAAGAAATTTCAGAATATGTTGTCGTATTTGAGCCTCGTGTAGGAGAAACAGATATGATTATGGTGAGAACATGGCCTAATGTGGCGGAGATTGTTTCTCATTTTGGAAGAGTGGTGCAAACTATTTACAAAGCCAAGTTCATCCGTTAATTAAATAAGTTGTTAAGCATAGCATTTTCTTCTAGATAAACAAATACCAATCTGGAAGAAAATGTTATTGCCAAATGTTTCGTTTTAAATTATTTTTATTAAATGTCTAACTTTTCGATTTTCTTTTTGATTCTAGCACTGCTCCGTATGTTTTCCGGTTTTACATCCAATGATTTTAATAAATTAATATTTTTTTTCTCTTTTGTAATTTGTTTCACTTTGTCCGATAACTGCTCCTTCGGTTCTTCTTCTTCATGGTGCTCTTCAACATTAGTCTTTAATAATTCTGACGGTCTTACTAAGTCTTCTTCTGATAGGATAACTTTGAAGCCTTTCCGGCCCTTAGCCTTAAATATAGTTTTACTGAATTGCTTGTCCCCTTTAGAAAAAATAGTTCTTTCTAATTCCTTTCTTACTCTTGTTCCTTTAGGGAATTCATTAATTAAAGGATTTCTGTAGATTTCCTGAGTGTTCTTTTCGGTTCCTTCAAAAACATTAATCGGAACTGCTTTAATTGTTGTATGATATGTTTTATTATAAGCATCAACAACCTCATGAATAATAGGAACCCATTGAAAATTTTCATTAAATTCCCATATTAAGTTTAATTCATCTCGTATTGTTCTAATAAACCTATCAATTATACCCATTGTTCTGTGATCGCCTACTTGGACAGTTCTATGTTCAATATTATTTTGTCTGAAATATTCACTGACTTGTCCCTTAAACTCACCACCATTATCTGAAGTAATTCTTTCAGGAACTTTTTTTGTAAATATTTTTTTAACCCTTCTAAGACATAACCAGTTGTTTTATTTTTGACTGGCGCAATCCACCCACGACGGCTATATACATCAATAGCAACTAATCCAAAATTATAGTTAGCATTACCTTTCTTTGTCGCCACCTTTGACATATCCATTAAATCAATAAATACTTGACTTAGTGATTTTGCTTCTGGTGATGTTATCGTATTCCATATCTTAGCGGGCTTTGATTGAAAATGTATCTCGGCCACTTCTTCAAGTTTTTCTTTTCGCTCTGTCTCCTCAGGAGTTTCTTGTTGCTGAGTATGTTTATTATCCATATTATATATCAATGAGATTTTCAAAGTCCAATGTCAAAAACAAAAAATATAAAATCATTACTCCAAAAGGTAAGACAATTCATTTCGGACACTTAAAATATCAGCACTATAAAGACCGCATAGGGTTATACTCACATTTAGACCATCTGGATAAAGAAGAAAAAACTATAGAGCAAGAGCAAAAGCAATAAGAAACTCAAAAGGAGAATTAACTTATAATAATCCGGAGTATAGTAATTATTATTCTTATCATTTCCTTTGGTAAATTTAAAACTTTAAAAACATTCTTGAGACATCATCATTATTTTTTTCTTTCTTGCTTGGTTTCTCTGCTTGATTATAAACATTAACAGATATGTTTGACTTCTTTCCGTTTCCTTTCTTAGATTTAGGCTTCGGCTCTTCCTCTTCGCTTTCTTCACTTTCGCTTTCGCTCTCATCAGGCTCAGGCTCAGGCACAGGCTTTTTACTTACTTTCTTTTTTGCTTCCGCTTTCTTTCTCCTTATTTTCATTTTAGCCATTTTTTCTGCTATAATATCAGTAAAATCATATTCTTCATCGCTATCACTGCTTTCTTCTGGTGTATCATCTTGGTCTTTTCCATTAATAATATCATTAGCAACACCAATTTCTGCCATGCGGTTTATCTTTTCCTCCATCTCTTCATCATCGCCTACATAAGCCTTTCTACACTTTGCTAATTTCTCTTTTGCTATTTCAACCTTATGTTGCTTTTTGCTCTTAATACTTTCCACTGCCTTACCCCAATTCTTACAACTTGCTTCGGGAGACGGCATTTTAGAATCTCACTTCGTGCTTCGCACTCTCGCTTATTCTAAAAATATTCTATACTAAGATTATTATATTTTAGTATTTTTAAAATTAAATATTTATTTTATATATCAATGTCGCAATATAAATCCTTACTTGGCCTTAATGAGTTGGCTGTTGATAGTCTAAAATACTTAACTTAGACCTTACCAACACAAACATAGTAGGCTTAAATACAGACAGAGTGCCAGAAGATGAAAACCCTTTGAACCTCTACTATACTGATTTACGATTTGATACAAGGTTATCTACCAAATCAACTACGGATATCAAAGAAGGAAGCCGTTTATACTACACAGAGCAACGAGTAAGGGATAATGATGAAGTCAAAGCCTCAACTCAACACAGAAGCAGCAATACTTCTAATCCACACCAAACCAATTTATATAATTTGATTGACACAAACATATTTGCACAAGCAAGCGGACAATACTTAACTTACAACGATGTAGAAGGTAAATGGAAGAATACCGCCCTCGGTTCAATTGACACACTTTCAGATGTAGTCATTACAGCACCAGTGGCGATGAATAGTTATCTAACAAATAACTCAATAAACTGGGTAAATAAAACATTTCCTATAAATGTTGATGAAACAGGCAATATTAGTATGGGAAGGAAGAATATAATAAACGTAAATTTACTAAATGACAAAGGTGTTGATGAATGGATATTTGAGCATAATGATAATAATAATAAGGTGTCGGCAGCTGGAAATATAGACTCACATAGCGATGTGACAATATCAGGCTTCCCAGCAGATAACCAACTGATTATGTATAGCACGGGGCAATGGAGAAACACCACACCACCCTTTCTTAGATTAGACGGAACTGTTAGTATGACGGGGGCATTAAATATGAATGGTTTTGCTATTTCAGGGGCTTCTACGTATAATGGAATTAATCTCGCAAATCTCGCAGTTGATGGTTCTGTGGTTAAACTAACAGGAGACCAAACCATAGCGGGTATTAAGACATTCAGCAACGCAATAACCGCAAATGCGGGGATAACAACGACAACATTAACAACAAGCGACAATGTGGTAGTAGGTGCTGGAAAAAGTGTTTTCATAAATAGAAGTGCTATTGCTAATAATAAACTTGTTTTATATGATAGCGGAACACCATCAACGACGGGATTATATGGTTTTGGTATTGCAAGTAATATATTGATTTATAATGTTAATGCTTCAACTGATAGTCATATATTTTACTATAGTGCTACAAATGAACTATTTAGAATTGCTAATGCTGGAATTACTGCTTCAAAGGCAATAACGGCAAATGCGGGAGTATCAACAACCACATCAACGGCGAGTGGGGCGATAACAGCGAATGGCGGACTAAATATGGGAAACCAAAGTATAACAAATGTGAATCTCGTTGATGGTGTGGATGTTTCTGTTCTTGATACTTCGGCAGTTAAAACCTCAGGAAACCAAACAATAGCAGGAATCAAGACATTTAGCAGTGCCCTTGAAATAACTGGAAATTCAATGAATGCGACAACAAAAGGAACATTCGTGGTTTTTAACTCCACAGCCAATATAGGAACTATCGGATGCCTTGATATGGGCACTGGTGTAAATTATAACTTTGAAATAAATGCGAAAAAATAAGTTTTATTATTGATGGGGCAATCGTCGGTTGGGTAAATGCTTCGGGGCTAGATTGTAATAGTAGCAAAATAGCCAACCTTGGAACTCCGACATTAGCGGCCGATGGAGCAAACAAAAGTTATGTAGATACAATGGACGGGCAAAATGTAAAACTAACAACAGACCAAACCATAACAGGAAGTAAAACATTTAATGGTGCGAGCACTACAATAAAATATCTAACTTTAACGAACAATGCTGATTTTAATAATCAAACTATCACTAATAGCGGAAATATTACATATAATGGGGCGAGGATATTAAACCAAAATGGAGGTGATATATTCTTTTCACAGACATCAGGAGATTATCAGTATTTCTTATTTACTCTAAATACTGCTACAAGTGGAACAGCGAACCAACGAGGTTATGTATTTACGAATGTAGCATCTGATGTAAAAGGGGCGGGACTTTATATTTCAAAACTTTTGGATAATAAAAGTGCTTCATCTGACATTGTCCGTTTTAACAATGCTGGCGGTATGCGGTTTTATGGTGCCTTAGATATGAACTCAAACAATATAACAAATGGCGGAACAATAACTGGAACGACAATTACTTCAACCGCGGGTATATCAACGACGACACTAACGGCAAGTGGATTAATAACGGCAAATGCGAGTATATCAACAACAACGGCAACCGCAAGCGGATTGATAACGGCAAATGCGGGGATATCAACAACAACATTAACAGCAAGCGGATTGATAACAGCAAATGCGGGTATATCTGTTGTTAATAGCACAGTCGACATACGCGGGGAAGCAAGAAGTGGGTCTCATCCATCACCAGTTGGTTTATATGTCACGGGCAATCTTGGTCCATCTTCTGGCGGTGTTGAATTCAGACACAACAACGGGACACAGGGAGTTGGTTTTGGTTATAATTCAATATATGCTACGGGGAGCAACACAAACCAAGATTTAAATTTTTATGCGAGGGTGACAGGAGTAATCTATGCTCAGAGTGATACAAGCATGACGACAGCATCCAGCGGATTTTTAACATTAAGAAAAAGACCACAAAATACGACCAACCCACAAATATTTATGAAAGCAGGAGACTCATCAGGTTATGCGGTAGTAATGAATACAGGTGGATTATTACATGCGTGGTCGACTACACTATCAAATGGTGAAAATAATACTGGTTATGTTTTTATTGCAGCAGGAGCGAATGTTTGGTCTTCTGGTTCAGACAGGAGATTAAAATCAGATATTAAAACATTAGACTGCGGAGATTGTTGTGATAAACTTATGAAAATAAACTGCTGTTCATATTATTTGAAATCAGACGAAAAGAAACAGAAAAAGAACCACGGATTTATTGCGGATGAAGTAAAAAAAATATTTCCAGAATTTGTATCTGAAAGTGGAATAAAAGCAGACGATGGAAATGGAAACTTTGAAGGTATATCATACACGGACTTCATACCAATACTGGTTAGTGCTTTTCAACACATGGCGGAAAAGGTAGTTAATTTAGAAAAAGAAAATAATAATCTCTTGAATATACTACAAGACCAAGCAAATCAATTAGCAGAAATCAGAGCAGTCGTATTTTCAAATGTCAAATAATACAACTAGACTTCACAGACCACCACCTATTATGGATATGGATGGCGAACTAACTCCAGAATTAAAGTCTCGTGTTCTTGAAGTAGAACTAAAGACTGAGGAAAAAAAAATAGAGCACGAATTGGAAGTTAACTGGAATTGTTGTTGTATAAAAAACAGACCGACAGACAGCCGACTTATCAAATACTTATTTCAAATGGGTATCATTATTGCCATTATAGCCCTTTGTATCGTGATTGTCTGAAAAAAACTTGCTGTGCGAGGTTGCTAATACTTATGTCGGAATCCTAACATTGCTTATCGGCATTTGCCTTCCATCACCTTCTTCAAGTAAGAAGTGAGCATTCATAGGTATGTGTCATACCATCTATTATCGCCAGCACACATTAAAGGCAAAGCCTCATCAAAACTAACACACCAATCACTCATAGGCTTATACACACATTTAAATTTAGTTTTTATTCCTTTTTGAATACACCACACACAACTTTCATTTTTTTTATCACTGACCCGTGAGTAAAAGTCGCAGGCAGTCCGAGCATAAATATTAATTAATAAAAAGTTTATTAGCACTAATATAGAGGACATCATGGCTGACTATAAATACCAAAAGATTATTTTTCTGAGCAATGATTTTGCTGGAGGAAGCAAAACATTTAATAAAAATATTCAAATGTCATTCACACCCACCAAAATGAATGTAAAATTTATCCACTATATGAACGACCAGACCGAAACCAAAACCAGAATTCTTTACATGGACAGAATTGGAATTATTGGAACATTTGCGGACAGCACCACAGCAAACATTTCGAACCTCGGTTATAATTTGGGTGTTGTAGGATGGACTGACGGACAATATACATTTAAAGTCTTTGAAACTGACAGCGGAAATATTGATACAGGAAATTTAGCGGGCCGAATTGTAGTGTGTTTGGAATTTCTAGGCTGATATTTGTTTGGAGGTGTTGTTTTTAACAACTTCTACCATACCCCCGCGGGTTCGGAAAGGGACAAAGTCCCTTCCATAAACATCGACAACCGATTTATTTTAAACCATAAAGAAAAAACGATGTTTTAGAATAAGAGAGAGTGCGACAGCACGAAACGCAATTCTAAAATATCAATGGAAAAGATTAATAGCATTAAGGTGAAGCCAGTAAAACAAGAGGGTGATGGAAATAAAAAAGCAAAAGGTTATAAATTATTTAATGAGCCGTATGCCAACATATTTCTACTCGCCCGTAAGAAGAGCGGGAAAACGACAGCACTCTTTGAAATACTGAAACGGACTACAGACAGAAAAACCCGCATTATCATTATTGCTTCAACGATACACAAGGACTACATTTATAAAGCAATGGTCAAGCACTTTAAGAACAGGGCAAACCCGATGGCAATATATACCTTTCTTAAATCAGATGGTGTAAATGTTATTGATTATGAGTTAGACAAACTGAACAGACAGGACGAGCAACACGAAGGAGAAGTAAAACAGGTCAAAGAGGAAATAGAGAAGCCACAATTTCTTTATTTCGGAAAGGAAAAGAAAAAAGAAGAAGGAGGTGAGAACAAAGAAAGGCCAAGTAAGTATATTTCTCCAGAGGTTGTTTTTGTTTTGGATGATTTAGGGAGTGGATTAAGAGACAAGTCCGTAAGTGATTTGTTAAAAAAGAACAGACACTATAAATCAAAGGTGATTATGTCAAGCCAGTATTTAAACGACCTACGGCCAGAAGCCATTAAGCAGTTAGATTATTTATTAATCTTTCCGGGGCAATCTCAGGACAAAATGGAACTCGTGTATAAACACTTAGACCTATCTTTTGACTTTGATTACTTTCTTCAAAAGTATCACGAAGCAACAAAGGAGAGATTTAATTTTCTTTATGTCTCAAGTGTCGATGATGAGTTAAGAAAAAATTTTGCCTATCGCATGAAATAATTATTTTTGTAATTATTTTTTATTTTTGCTGAAAGATTTTTTAAAATCTTTCTATTATATGGTAGTGAAAACAACTCGTGTTGAAGTCATTCCAACAATCGGCAAACGAACTATTAACTCAAGCACCAACATGGCTGGAGGTAAAAAGAAAACTGGACGGAAGAAGGGCAAGGGGCAGGCTGGTGGTAAAATTAACTGGCAAAAAGTGGGCAAAACCGCAATGGCTGTTGATAAATTTCTTCGCAATAATAAGTTAATCTCTAGGACTGCGGGAGCATTAAGTAGTGTCGGGGTACCTTACGCTGGTAGTGTTGGTGCCGTAGCATCAAGACTGGGGTATGGTAAGCAGAGAGGACGAGGCGCCCTTAAATTCTAAAAAAAAAATAATTTGATATAACACAGAAGTATTTTTTTGTTAATATACAATGGTCGCTAAGACTAAAAATGTGAAAAAGGCGAAAGTCCGTCCACCGCGGGTTTATAGGAATAAAAGCGGGAAACCATATATTATCCAGAAGGGTAAAAAATATTATCTTAATTTTGGTAAAAAGACAAATGATATGAGCACACTTCAAATTGTTAAACTTTTTATGAAATACTTAAGCAGACCAAAATCAAAGCGAGCACCTAAGCGAAAAGAAGACTTAAGAAAAGTCCAGAGCCTTTCAGAGATTGAGCAAAATACTAGAACCGCCATTAATGACCACTTAGACAAACTCAGAAAGGAGAAATACGAAAAGATTGATGAGATTGACCAAAAAGAGAAAAAAGCACGGGCTGATGCTGAAGAAAAAAAGAAGAGGCAACACCGAAAAGACATGGAAGATATCAAGGAACGACAAGAACAAAAAGACAGAGAACTAAGAAGGGAGCAAAAACTCATAGAAGATGTAAAATATGAAGAAGACAGAAAAAATAGGATACAAGCATTACCACCGCCACCACAATATCAATATATTATGCCACCACAGCAGGGGCAACCACAAGCACCGCCATTAGGAGCACCACCACAAGCATCGCCCTTACCTAATTTAGGAGATGAAACACCATTGAAAACGAAAGAGCAATATGAGGAAGAAAAAAAGCAAAAGCAGAAAGATATTGAAACACTGAAATTAGCAGGATATACAGATAAGTTCATAAAAAAGATGAGTCGTAAAGACTTACAAAAAGCCACTCAAGATATTCAGACGGCTATAGCCACAGCGACATCTTTAGAGGAACAGAAAAAGTTAGCAGAAGAATATAAAGAAAAACTTGAAAAGGAAGAAAAGAAAGCAGAAGAAAAGGGTAAGCATTTTGAACATTTACAAATTAATCAATTTTTAATCTCAGCATTTTCAAAAACTTATCACCCAAACATTACTATAAAAGAGTTAGCACAGGCTTTAAAAAAGAGACTAGATAGTGATGGACATAAAAAATTAAATTACAAAGACACTTCAAAGTGGATTATTGACATGATTAAAAGGTTTAATATTGATGTTGGAAATGAAAAGGAAAACGTAAAAAGAAAAGTAGAGGATTATGCTAGATATGAAGAGTATATGGGTATTAATGAGCAAAAAGGTAGTGGAGCGAAGACATTAGAAGAATTAATTGATAAGGTATTTTCAATAGCGAAAATAAAAAAATACTTAGCCCGCAAAGATTGGAAACACACAATGAACAAACATGATTTTGTAAATACTCTAACGAACAAAATGACTATAGACACAAATGTAGATAAACAAGTTTCAAATGATTTGAATATTGACGAGGGAATGCCACAACAACTACCACAGCCATTAGAGACACAACCACAGCAACCAGAGCACTCCAACGAAGTTGGAGATGCGTCCTTTGGACAGCAACCACAGCAACCAGAGCCACAGCAACCAGAGCCAGAGCCACAACCACAGACAGAGGAGCCACAGCAGGGTGAGGGGCTGGGACTAATGACTAACGAAATAGACGACATAATGAAAAAATATGGATGGTATCTCGGAGTAATAGCCAGTGATGAAATCTACAAACTAAATCCAGAAAAAAGAAAGCGATACGGATTTATAATGAATACCGACCCGAGCACCAAAAAAGGCCAGCACTGGATGGCCGTATAACTAAACATTCGACAATCTTGGGGGTATCCCTTTTTCCGAAATTTTCCATTAAGTATATGGACTTTTTTGAAAACGTGTGGAAATGAAAGGAAATCAATTCACTGATTGCAGAACATATAAAAATAATATTAAAACATGTTTTTATTAATTGTAATACACTTTAACTTCATCTTCAGAGGTGGGCAGGAACCGGTCCGACACGGTAATCTTTCTCCTTTTTCATAGTCCCGGCTACTATGAATCTATGATGATAACAATGCCCAACATGCAGAATTTGCTTTTAAGTTTGTTTATCTTTGTTTACATTAAGCATTTTACTTTATTATGATAATAAACATTGCTTTTACCTACAATAAATTCCCCCCGGGGGGGGGGGGAGGGGGGAGGGGGGAACGGGGGAGGAAGAGAAGTGCGATGTCGCCACGCAAAATACATAGATTCTACAACAAAATTTCTTTAATTACTAAAAAAAATAATAAATCTAACTCCGTAATATCATACTAACTAAATTAGAAGTTTGTTTAACTCTTGCACGCGACAAACGTTCTTAATCACGCTTTCGACCATAACAAACCTGCCAGTGCAAAAAATTACGATTAATACTACACTACTACAAAGAAAAAAAACACAAAACAAATTCAAACATCTTTCAGATGAAGGAGAAAAGTGAAAGCTATGCAAACTACCTGGTGCGTGCATTTGAAGTTAGCGCCGAGTCAGCGCAAGCGATGCTAAAACAAACTCCCATGCGTTAGGTGAGCTGGGAGCGGTGAGACCGGTGCCGCGTTGGGGGGTGGAAGGTGAGTTACCAGCAGACAGAGCGCCAGCTGCCATCCGCGCGATGAGATCCTCCAGCAAGCTTTCTCTCTCGCTCTTACTATTTTTGTTGTTGTTGTTGTTGTTGTTGCTGTTGTTGTTGCTGATGTTGTTGTTGTTGTTATCATTATCATCATAGTTTTTCTTGTTCTTGTTATTCTTCTTCATCTTCTTCTTCACTCTCTCGTTCTCTTCTTCTGAGCTTTCCTCCTCCTCCTCCTCCTCCTCCTCCTCCTTCTCCTTCTTCGAATTCTTCCTCTTTCTTCTCTCCTCTTCCCGTTGTCGCTTCTCTTGCGCCTTTTTTTCCTTCCGATCTTGCGCTTCTTTTTTCTTCCTTTCCTCCTCTCTCAACTTTCTTTCTTCTGCTAGCATTTCCTTAATGGATGCGGCTTGTTCTGACATTGCCTTGTTCACAAGATCCTGAACGACTTCTTTCGACACGCCGGCGGACGAACTACCCTGAATACAATACCGGTCGCCGTTGTTTTGAAAGAAGTCGTTCATTTCTTGCGAACAAGGCAGTGGCAGAACAAACCAACAGCAACGACAACAACAACAACAAAGAATAATAATAATAATAATAATAATAATAATAATAATAATAATAATAATAATAATAATAATAATAATAATAGTATATCTCCTGCCAATTGCTGAGACAAAAGGCCATGTGCATCCAGTCCTCCATTCCATAAGGAAAGTCTCCACACCAATCGGTGGAATAAAGGAAGTGACGGCATAGAACATCACTCTAGGAGCTTTATACCAATCAGCCCATGGAAAGGGACCGATGGCCTATGTACTCCCTAAATAATAATAATAATAATAATAATAATAATAATAATAATAATAATAATAATAATAATAATAATAATAATAATAATAATAAAGTTTGAAAAAAAAATGTCAGCGCTTCCCGTTAGAGAGATTATACTCGGAAAAAAAAAGACAGGGAAAGGCTCACTGATAGAATGCCACACACACTAGCTAGCCATACTAAAGCTAGTAGCTATACTCCCCTCTCTAAACTATATGCTGCGGCGCCCAAAGAGACCTTTTGACCCCCCGCCCCCCCCCCCCGGGGCCCCCCCCCTCACAAAAAAAAAGAAAAAGAAGAAGAAGGAGTAGGAAAGATTATACCTCCAACGACATGTCCACTTCATCAGCGTCGACCGCGGGCTTTTTGGACTTCGGCTTGCCTAGTCACGTCAGAAATTAGAAACACTGAAAAAAAAGCACACAAAAAAAGATGAAATTTGCTAGTACCTGGCTTTTTCTTGCTGGACCCCTTAGGCATAGGAGGCTCAGGGGTCTCTTCTTCTTCAGGGACGTCTGGAACGTCTGGAACATCGTCGACGTCGATGGATTCTGCACAAAGAACCAAACAATATTACATACATCCTTCATTTTTCATTACATACAATGTTGCTACCGAATCTCAGTTTTTTTGGCCTGCCCGAAGAGCGAGGCTCAGTCGGGCCCTTTTTTTGATTCTTCTTCTAACGTTTCAGGCGAGCATGCAGTAAATATGCAAAATAAAGAAAAGGAAGATGCCAAAAAAAACAAAAACAAAAACAAAAAAAAAAAAAAAAAAAAAAAAAAAAAAAAAAAAAAAGATGGAGCTGGTGGAGAAAAAGAATAATAACATGTATATGAAGAAGAAAAAGAAAAATGGAAGAAGAAGAGGAAGAAGAAGAAGAAGAAGAAGAAGAAGAAGAAGAAGAAATGACCTTATTTGCTTCGTACAGAAGCAAAAGCTCCCGCTTCCGCCAGTTGCAAATCATAGGCGGGTTCGTGGGGTTACCGACGTAGAGGAGCCACGCGGGCTTCACCTGCTTCTCGAAGTCCATCGGCGACGGATCAAGCATGCAAGAGTGTTTAAGGTTAAAACCAAAAAAACCCATGAGCTGATATTGGATTTCGTCAGCCTTGCCATCGCCGTCAGTGTCGACCTCGCGCGCAGCAAAAATGAAGCGCTTCGATCCTGCAACATCCAAGTATAAAAAATATGTGCAGCTTGTGAATTTTGAAAAACATACAGTACCTCGATTGACTTGCGCAGGAGTCTTCTTGCGCCAACCAATGGGAAAGACAATGAAGAGCCTGCAAATAAAAAATAAACAATCAGTTTATAAAAATCTTTCATACTTATAGGGAAAAAGACCCGGGAGCACAAGGTGAAGTTTCACCCTCACATGTCTCCACTTGCGTGGACGCCTTCAGTTCGAAATTGTTGTACTTTGTAAGTGCAACGTCGAGCGCGAGCGCCCCCTCCCGATGTTTGTTGTCCTCGGATGTGAACTTAAAGAGCAAGCTAATTAAAGCAGCAGCAAAAGAGGAATAATAATAATAATAATAAAAAGAGAGTTTAAATTAAAAAAAAATGGCAGCGCTTCCCGTTAGAAGAAATATACTCGAAAAAAAAAACAGGGAAAGGCTCACTGATAACTGATAGAAGGCCACACACACTAGCTAACTATACTAAAGCTAAGTATCTATACTCCCCTCTCTAAACTATGCTATCGAATAATAATAATAACAATATAATAATAATAATAATAATAATAATAATAATAATAATAATAATAATAATAATATGTATCGTCTGCCAATTGCTGAGCCAAAAGGCCATGTGCATCCAGTCCTCCATTCCATAAGGAAAGTCTCCACACCAATCGGTGGAATAAAGGAAGTGACGGCATAGAACATTAATCTAGGAGCTTTATACCAA